>CAUYTI010106873.1:0-46448 GCA_963575145.1 Galago senegalensis
AAGCCATCCATTTTCTGTCTGTAGGAAACACACTTAGCCTCAAAAGACAAATTAAAACTCAGAGTTAAGGGTTGGAAGACAATTTTTCAGGCAAAGGGAATTCAGAAGAAAAGAGGAATTGCAATCTTATTTTCAGATACATATGTATTTAAACCAACTAACGTCAAAATAGACAAAGATGGTCACTACATATTGGTCAAGGGAAAAATACAAGAAGATATTTCAATTCTAAATATTTATGCACTCAACTTAAGTGCTCCCAGATTCTCAAAACAGACCTTACTCAGTCTGAGCAATATGATATTCTATAGCACCATAATAATGGGGGACTTTAACACTCCTCTTATAGAGCTGGACAGATCCTCTAAACAGAAATTAAACAAAGATATAAGGGACTTAAATGAGACCCTAAAACAACTGTGCTTAATATGTGTATATAGAACACTCCATCCCAAAGTTAAAAAATATACTTTCTTCTCATTGGCCCATGGAAGATTCTCCAAAATTGATCATATCCTAGGACACAAAACAAACCTCAACAGAATCAAAAGAATTGAATTTTTACCTTGTGTCTTCTCAGACCACAAGGCACTAAAGTTGGAACCCAACTGCAACAAAAACATTTAACCTCACACAAAGGCATGAAAATTAAATTAAACAACCTTATTCTGAATGACAGTTGGGTGAAGGAAGAAATAAAAGAGGATATCATTAACTTCCTTGAGCATAACAACAATGAAGACACAAGCTACCAAAACTTGTGGGACACAGCAAAAACAGTCCTGAGAGGAAAATTGATCACTTTAGATACCTATGTCTGAAAACAGAAAGAGAGTGCATCAACAAACTCACGGGCTATCTTATGGAATTAGGAAAAGAAGAACAATCTAAGCCTAAACCCAGCAGAAGAAAAGAAATACCCAAAATTAAATCAGGAATTAATGAAATTGAAAACAAAAGAATCATTCAGAGAATTAATGAAACAAGGAGTTGGTTTTGAAAAAATAAAATAGATAAACATTTGGACAGACTAACTAGAAATAGAAAAGTAAAATCTCTAGTAACCTCAATCAGAAATGATAAAGGGGAAATAACAAATGATTCCACAGAGATACAAGAGATTATCTCTGAATACTATAAGAAACTCTATGCCCAGAAATTTGACAATGTGAAGGAAATGGATCAATATTTGGAATCACACCCTTGCCCTATACTTAGCCAAGAAGAAATAGAGCTCCTGAAGAGACCAATTTCAAGCACTGAGATCAAAGAAACAATAAAACATCTTCCCTTCACCTCCAACCCCCAAAATGCCCTGGTCTGGATGGCATAACACTAGAATTCTATTCAAAGAAGAGCTTATTCCCACACTGCAGAAACCGTTGCAAAAAATTAAGGAGGAAGGAATCTTCCCCAACATGTTCTATGATGCAAACATCACCCTGATACCAAAACCAGGAAAAGACCCAAGTAGAAAGGGGAACTTCAGACCAATTTTGCTAATGAATATAGATGCAACAATATATTTATTTTCTCAACAAAATCCTAGCCAGTAGATTACAGCTTCTCATCAAAAAAATCATACATCATGATCAAGTAGATTTCATCCCAGGGATGCAAGGCTGGTTTAACATACGCAAGTCCATAAATGTTATTCACCATATCAACAGAAACAAAAACAAAGACCATACGATCCTCTCAATAGATGCAGAAAAAGCATTCTATGAAATCTAGCATCCTTTTCTAATTATAACACTGAAGATTATGTGGCACATTTCTTAAATAGATTGAAGTTATCTATGACAAACCCAGAGCTAATATTTTACTGAATGGAGGAAAACTGAAAGCTTTTCCACTTAAAACTGGAACCAGACAAGGTTGTCCTCTATTGCCACTATGATTCAACATAGTGCTAGAAGTTATAGCCAATAAAATCAGGCAAGAGAAGGAAATAAAGGGCATCCAAATGGGAGCAGAGGAGGTCAAATTCTCCCTCTTTGCTGATGATATGATCTTATACTTAGAGAACCCCAAAGACTCAACCACATGATTCCTGGAAGTCATCAAAAAATACAGTAATGTCTCAGGATATAAAATCAATGTCCACAAGTCAGTAGCCTTTGTGTACACCAATAAAAGCCAAGATGAGAGGCTAATTAAGGACACAACCTCCTTCACTATAGCTTCAAAGAAAATGAAATACCTAGGAATATACCTAACAAAAGAGGTGAAGGACTTCTATAAAGAAAATTATGAAACCCTAAGAAAAGAAATAGCAGAGGATTTTAACAAATGGAAGAACATACCATGCTCATGGCTGGGAAGAATCAATGTTGTTAAAATGTCTATACTTCCCAAAGCAATCTACAGATCAATGCCATCCCTGTTAAAATACCAACATTGTACTTGCAAGACTTGGAAAAAAAAATTCTGCATTTTGTATGGCAGCAGAAGAAAACCCTACTGGCTAAGGCATTTCTTAGTAATAAAAACAAAGACTTAGTAATAAAAACATAGCCATTTAGAATCGACTAGAAAACCAGGAAATGAAACCAACATGTTACAGCCACCTAATCTTTGATAAACCAAACAAGAACATACATTGCGGGAAAGAATCCTATTCATTAAATGGTGCTGGGAGAACTGGATATCCACATGTAAAAGACTGAAACTGGACCCACACCTTTCTCCACTTACAAAAATTGATTCAAGATGGATAAAAGACCTAAATTTAAGGCATGAAATGATAAAAATATAAAAAGAAAGCATAGGAAAAACACATGAAGATATTGGCATGGGGAAAGACTTTACAAAGAAGACTTTTGTGGCAATTACAACAATAAAAATAAACAAATGGGATTTAATTGAACTAAAAAGCTTCTGTACAGTGAAGGAGAGAACCAAAGCAAATAGACAACCTACACAATGGGAAAGGTTATTTGCATATTTTGAATCTGACAAAAGCTTGACATTTAGGATCTACAGAGAACTCAAATTAATCCACATGAAAAAAGCCAACAATTCCATATATCAATGGGCAAGAGAGATGAATAGAATATTCTCTAAAGAAAACAGATGAATGGCTAACAAACATGAAAAATGCTCATTGTCCCTAATTATTAGAGAAATGCAAATCAAAACCATCCTGAGACATCATCTAACTCCAGCAAGAATGGCCCACATCACAAAAATCTCAAAACTGCAGATGCTGGTGTGGATATGGATAGATGGAAATATTTTTACACTGCTGGTGGGGCTGCAAACTAATACTACATTCTGGGAAGAAAGTATGGAGAACCCTCAAATAACTCAAGCTATACCTCCTATCTGATCCCGCAATCCCATTACTGGGCATCTACCCAGAAGGAAAAAAATCATTTTACCGTAAAGACACTTGCACTAGATTGTTTTTCACAGCTCAATTTACAATTGCCAAAGTGTGGAAACAGCTTAAATGTCCACCAGCCCAGGAATGGATTAACAAGCTGTGGTATATGTATACCATGGAATACTATTCAGCCATTAAAAAAATTAGAGACTTTACATCTTTTGTATTAACCTGGATGGAAGTGGAACACATTATTGTTAGTAAGGCATCACAGGAATGGAGAAGCATGAATCCTGTGTACTCAATTCTGATATGAGAACAATCAATGACCCAGTACATAGTGGGGGGTGGGAAAGGGGAGAACAGAGAGAGGGAAGGAGAAAGGGAGGTGGGTGAAGGGGAGAGTAAAGAGAGGGAAGGAGGAAGAGGGTGGGGGAGGGGAAGGGCAGAGAGTGGGAAGAAAGGAAGGTGCTGGGTGTCATGGTGTATGACATACCTTTTGGGGGTGGGACACAACTATAAGTGGGACTTTACCTACTAAATGCAATCATTGAAATCTGGTTCTTTGTACTCTCAATGAATCCACAACAATAAAAGAAAAAAATAAATAAAAAGGTAAAACATATTTCTCTGATACATGATCAATATTACTATTGCTGAGATTGTAATTATTTCCATAGATCTTTCACAGTGTAATTGCCCACAGCTTGGTTCAGGTGATGTTCATGGTTAGTCATTCTATCAGTTTGTGGAGGCTATCATAGTAGAGCACCGTGAAAGAGATGGCTCATGATCCCAAAGGCTAAGTCTGAAATCAAGCTGTCAGCAGACTTGTTCTGGGGATTTCAGGAGAAAACCCTTTCTTACCCCTCTCCAGCTTCCTGTGGTTTCTGGCAGTGCTGGTGCCTCTGGGCGTGGAGGTGAATCACCTCACTCACGATGTTTTCTATGTGTCTGTCTTCACATCTGCCCTCTTTGTGTGTCCCTTGGTCTGAATTTCCCTCTTTCTAAAAGGACAATCATTGTATCAAGGCCCACCTTAATCTAGTATAAACTTGTCTTAATGTAATTACATCTGCAAAAGTTCTTTCTAAAGAAGTTCACATTCTGGGGTTCTAGGTGATCACGCACATTTGAGGGACACTGCTTAACATTAAAATTATTTTGCCATTTCATAATTGAGCTTTATTCAGGATGGATGGTTCTTAGATGGGCTTATGGTATCTGCTATCAGTAGTAGCCTAACAACTTCATGAGAGTTGTTAATGCAAAAATTGTCCTCTGACATCAGTGCCCTTCCTCTCCTGCCCTGTCCCCTTTATTCAACACATCTGCAGTATATTAGAAAATCGGGATTGCCTTACATCTGACCCTAATCTGTCTTCTCTGTAGCTACTTATTCTTTTGTCATGTTTCTCCAGCCACTCCTAATTCTGGCAGGGGCCATATCTCGTTATTTACACCTGTATGTGGCCCTGGCCCCAAACAACCTAAGTAGTCTACCTTGGGAATGTCCTGTTTTCTGTGCATGAGGTCCATGAAGGGATAAATGTGGGTTAGATCTTATCTTTCTTCATTTTTAGAGTCTTGTGCTTGTCTGCAGTGTTCAGGTCCCTGGACAGTTGTTCCACTAGGAAATCCTGTACTCTCGTTTGAGAAGACTCAGTTCTTCTCACACATGTTATTCTTATCTATGACACCTGGGACCCAAGGCCTTTCCCTAGCAGTGTGCATGTCAAGCTGGGGCAGAACTCCCACCTTGATTAGGAGTGGGAATTAGGTTAGAGTTGTGCAGGTCTGTCCTGGGGGGTGGGGTACCATGCCAGTCACTCTCTCAGGGCTGATATGGACAATAGAGATTATTGTCTTCACACACACATATACACTCTCACACATCCCCCCTAAAGATTAAAAATAATTGTCAGAGACAATTTAGCCTAGAATTTTATTTAGAGTAAAATTATTTTCTGAAGACAAAATGACCAATACTGAGGTTGTTGTCATCTTTGTTTTTCTTCCAGATTCCAGAATGTTCCTCTGGGATGTTGAAGAAAGAAGTAGATCCCATCACTAAGCTCTGTTCACCCAATGACAGCAACAAACAGAACTCATAGAACCTGGAAGTTATGGCAGTCAGCTTTGTTTAGACTACATTCCTTGGAAGGTTGTTTTCAAACATCTCTCTCTCTCTAAGAAGAAGAAGAGCAACAAAAAGCGTCAAGCTACCAGGCAGTGTGAATGATTTTGGGATGGAGATAGCTGAGTTTTCTTCAAGCTACACAGCATTCATCTTGGCCTGAGGTACCTGCTACCCAGCTGGAGCTGGCTGCCTTTCTAAGGTAAGAGTCCCATTTGTGCTGTGCTAAAAGCTGCCTCAAGTGCCTGGCCAATTGATGGCAGGTCAATGGCATTACTTTTATGAATGCAGCAATAATATAATTGGAGAACATCAAAACAAATGACCATCTACGGTGGGCTCCATTCACTGAACTCTGGAAATTAATGAGGCCTTACTGCAGGAACATTGCATGAAGCTCTGTGGCATATGCCTGGTGTTGCTACATAATTTCATAGTCCACAAACCATAATGGTCCAATTTTCTCAGAGGTGCATTCATCTGCCCATGTCTAGTATTGATTCTTTTTTTTTTTTTTTTTTTTTACTGTGAACTAATTTGGGGGTTTATATCATTGTTTGCATGAACCAAACATTGACCACGAGGTGAAAGATGATACAAAGTAAGGATTCAGGTAATCTAAATAAACTTACAATGAAATTCACTCTTTGGAAATCTGGGTGCAGAATTGATTTTTACAGTAGAATTTATATCTCATCTTTAATCAATTGATGTATTCATTCGCAGACATATGGAAAATATTAGTGGGTATCCACGTTCACTGGGCACTGTGTTGCACACTGGGCTGTATGCAACAGTGACTTTAAAAACTTGCCATTGAGGACTTCTAGTCTAATTGAGCTGATGAGTCAGGCTAATTCCCATGTCCCATAGCTTATGCTAAGGGTCCATGTATAAATGTTGAAATTAAAGAAAACTATAATTTGGTTGAGTTTCCTAAGAATTGTAGTAGGGAGAAAATGCTGTAGGTGCTCAAAGAACAAGGGAAACATGACTTTTAAAAGATGAGACTATATGGGCAGCCCTACTGTGTGTGTGTTCTTCTGCCCCAGCAGCACAGTGTGTCCCTGTGGATTCTCTCTCCCTTTTCTGTCCTCCCCTCCCTTCAGGATCCCTCTTCTCTTCCCTTTTCTCCACTTCTTCTTTTATTTCTCTCTACCTTTTGTTTCTCCTCCCAACTCTCTCTCTTTCTCTCTTTTTAATCCCAACTCTCTTATGAATGCTGTAACTCTCTTTCCATCTCTAGCTGTAACTCTCTCTCCATCTCTATCTGTCAAAGTCTCCATCTCTATTGCTGTTTCTTCTGTTCTTCCTGGAATTTTTCCTCTCTTTATCTGAATGTCAGGCAGTCTTCCCATATACCATCTACCTCTCTGGCCACTGCTTTTTTGGGGTTTCCTTTTTCTCACAATTGTGGCTCCCAAAGTTCTATTCAAGGCTCCTGCTCCTTCTGATACCACATGATCTTAAGAGGGTAAACCCTGTGTGATTTCATTTATGTGACATTGGGAAAGGCAAAACTATAGGCCTGGGATATGGATCTGAGCCTACAATACCTGCTGCTGAAAGGGACCAGTTACAAAGCTATGAGAGAGGTTTTCAGGGTGATCAGGTTATTGTATATCTTAATTATTGTGATGGTTACACTACTGTGTATTTGTCAAAATTCTTAAAATGGCAAATTTAAAAAGGGGGAGTTTTGCTATGTTTGTTTTGCCGTAATAAACCTCACATAAAAAAGGAAACTCACAGGGGTGAGGATGTTCACATCATCATCCAAATTCTTGCTTTCTTTTGGGTGGGAAGACTTAGATCATCTTTATCCTTTGCCCATTATCGTCCTTGATTTTTTATTTAATAGCTTCTGACTAAAATTAGAAAATTATTTTGAGATTATGAGCCAAAGAATTATAATCATCTAAGTGTCTTTCATGCCTAGGGGTTCTTTTTTGTAATTTTTATTGATTGATTGATTTAGAGACAGAGTCTCACCATGTCAACGCTTGGTAGAGTACTGTGGTGTCACAGCTCACAGCAACCTCAAACTCTTGGGCTTAAGTGATTCTCTTGTCTCAGCCTCCCTAGTAGCTGGGACTACAGGTGCCCACTACAATGCCTGTCTATCCTTTTGTTGAAGTTGTAGGTGTTGTTTAGCAGGCCTGGGCCAGGTTTGAACCCGCCAACCTTGGTGAATGTGGCTGATGCCGTAACAACTGTGCTATGGGCACAGAGCCATGCATGGGGGTTCTAATTTGTAATTCCATAAGATGGTTGGGATGAGGAACCCTCTCAAATATGTCTAACCTGGGTGTTTATGTAACGGGGAAGACAGTAGAATCTACAAAATTACATTTTGTGCTGTCTAGCATTTTAGAAGGATTATGGCAATAAAAATTCAGCTGGCTTTTTTCAGCCATAAAAAATTAGTTGAATTTCCCTTGCCAGGTGAACTCATAGCTGAAGGGTTAGAACTATATTTTTTATGACTAGCAGTACCGAGGGAGAGGGCTGTGGATTACAATGGGAATTCAGTGTTTATAAATAAATCCCAGTGCTTTGATCCTTCTCAGGAAACCAGTAAAAGGGAAAGACAGCGCTTTTCAGTTCTTTTGATGTGATCTGAGTGTATGCTTGGAGACTGGGATTTTCAAAATGGAAATATAAATGCTCAATTCCATGTTATACATCTTGTATTTTAAATGAGCCATGGAAATCTTTCTCTCCCTCCCTTGGAGACCCTTCTCACTTCTAAGAGGCAGCACCGGAGCTGTTGATTGAGCTCTGGGTTAGGAATCTGAAGACGTCCTTGTGTTTCCATCTTGCTCTGCTGTGGGACTCACTGTGTGAGTCTGGGGAGGGGCCTGAGGGCCTCCCTGCCTCAGTTTGTTTTTTCCTGTCTGCTGGTCTGTAAGTGAATAGGAAATTGGATGAAATGACCACTGAGGTCATCTCCTTACACCCAAATACATTTTTTTGATGTTATATTGTGAATTTTCATTACCACAGCCTCCTTTCTTAAATTTTCATACTTAGGATATTACCACTTTTCTACCAGGGAGTTCTATATTCATCCCCAATGCAGTCCCAAGTGCTGACATGTTCTTGACCTTCTCTGGGTCTTATAACTGAGGCAGCTGCCATTCCTCTCCATCAACAGCAGTGGGATAGACTAGCAAGCACCGAGGCCTTCCAAAGCTCGTGCTCGGCCCTCCTCAAATGAATTTCTTCAGCATCTTCATCAGTGCCAGGCTGCCTCTCAGGATTAATTGGAATGCAGAATTTGAAACCCACAGTTTTAATGAGGGGAACACTTTCTAATTTAAAATCATTTACATTAAGTTGTATGTACATATTCTAAGTATTTTCTGAAATAGAGTGTCACTTGTTTGTGTAAGCTTTAGCTACCTTTAGCTATCAAGATGCATTTTAGGCTACAACAATTGGTTTATTGAGGAATCTGTGGTTAGATGCTAACTAACTGGCAAAGAAATAGCAAACTCAAATCTGATGCTCTGAAACTATTATTTCATAAATCACTCGTAATCGTGGAAACATCAAGTTTGAGAAAACATGAGTTTCCTTATCTCCCCTGAAGGCAGACTGGTATTTTAAATTCCTGAGTGGGTTGATCGGCACTGTAGGTGAATATCGTGAAGGTTGTCAGTGTGGCTGTGCAGTGGGAGTGTCTCTCTGTATAGCTCTCCACATAGCTCTCCACTGGAAGGAAAAGAGGAGGGAGATGACCTCCCTAAGATTTTTGCCACCTTACCGTGGTTCTCCTAGTTTATCTCAGATATTTTACTTTCTTTTCCAACCATAAGGTCCTTAGTAAAGAAGATTCTATGCTCTTGCCAGTTGAAGAGCCAATTTCCATTTGTGAGAAAGTTTCCTATAAATTGAATATTTGTGGCTGCTGTTCAGTCTGCTGCTTCTTGCTCAACCCTGAGTGGGAGTACAGAACGGGAGGGTAAGTGTGTGATTCTTTCAGGAGTGATCCCACACACAGCACAGCATCTTGGGAAAAGGCAAACTTAACAGCAGGTTGGGAAGTTTCAGCTGAGAGGCAGACCAATTAAAAGAAAAATGAGGAAGCAGGGAAAAATAGAAGATTTAGAATTAGTGACTGCATTATCATTTAACACTTTAGGAAAGGAAGCCACTCGGAGGAGTCCGTCTAAGGAGCGTGGGTGCAGAGTATGCACCTTACTAGGATGTAGGCAAGACACATGGAGAATATAAAATAGTGGGAATATGATAATTAGAGACAATTGGCTGGGTAGTAACTTGGGAGAAACGAAAGTGTCGGGAGGAAATAAAGAAAGTCAGAGGGCTACACATTCATGAAGCATAAATACAACGCGCTGGTGGTCATGCCTTAAAAAGAAGCCATCCATGGCAGTGAAGGGAAGGGCCAGGAGGTGGGCGGGAGCACTGTCCAGGAACCCGCTCAATGAAAGTCTTTCGTGTCAAGTGTTACTACGTTTCTATCATCCTGAAGGAATTTGCATCTAACTGTGATGAATGTCAGATTCTCTTTCTGAAACCATAAAATGGAAACAACACAGTGCAAAGGCTCGGGAGCACTTATTCTGTACATTATTAGCGCACCCACAATGAGAACCTCCCCCTTTCCGTATCTCTCAAGCCAATTATGTCCTACACAGTAGGGGATGGCGAAAAAACAGTGGAAAACTTGGCAGAACTACAAGGCTTTTCTTATCTTTTCTTTTTACTATAGCCAAGTATTCATTTGCAAGGTGAGCGTAGGTCCGTGGTGCCACCTTCTTGGGATAACTCATGTTAGATGAATAATCCTTCCCACATATTTCCTTTTATCCTTTCATTCCCTTAATACATGTTTACATGATTCCTAATAGGTTTTAGGCTCCCCTCCAGCCAGCGACAAATCTTAAGTGCCTTTGTCTTTTATTTCTAAACTATCTTTCCTTTTAAATATTTACTTTTAAAGGCACAGTAGGAAGCATCTAGAATCTCTATGGCATAAAATACGTTTATTTGTAGATTAATCCATGACTAATTCACTCATTTAGTAAATATTTATGGATTACCTTTTGGAAGCCAGGAACTGATCTTGGAGGTGGCAATGCAGCAAAGAGCAGAAAAGAGACATTTCCTATACTCGTGGTGGTTCTTATTCTTGGATATATGATTAAGGTTTGAACAAAAGGCAAGATGTGAGCGCTGACTTGATGTGTGTGTGAATGAGAGAGAAAGAGGGAATGCAGTTAAGGGGTTGTGGTGGGGATTCTCTGGACTCAATAAGCTTCAGAAATTATTGACTCATCTCAATGAATCTTAGCAAACATTCACCAAACTCTGTGAAAGGACTCAGGCTCCAGAAGGGTATATTTGTTTTAAACTATAAGAGATTGGGGTTTGCAGATAGATTGATGCTTCTCAGTCTCCTTATGGAAAGACATTGTCATCCATAACTGCTGATGGTCCAGTCTGTAAGTCACTCTGCCACCTGTTACTGTCCTGCACCATTTAGATTTAATATTGGACATTTGATACTGTAATAGACATTAAGAATAATATTTGCTGTCTTCTAACTCAGAGCTGCGAGACTATTGTGGCTCTGAGTAGGAAATTGTCCTGAATAACATTAAAAATCTTAGTAAGCTCAATGTCATACTTTCCATGACTTTGATAATAAGATGTTTTCATTGTCCACATTGGCAAACAGGAATAATTACATCCACTTTTTAAGGTTCTTATAACAGACAGATGAGGATAACCACGTCAAGTAACCATTCTAGGCTGTTCACCTTTGATCAAGCAATGGTGAATTTGCAAACAAAATGTAACCAAAAAGCTATTTGCTTCCTAAGCGGCAAAATGCTTACCTTCACAGGGGAGCTGGGATGAACCCAAACTGTCCCATTTGTTGGTCTTGTCTGCAAGCGTAAGGTTAAATGTCTGCTTGTCTATGTAAACTAGAGTGAAGGCCGTTTGTTAGAATGGAGGCTGCTGTTTTTCTGACTCTCCCAAGCAAACAGCACAGCGCTGTGCAACTCCAAGGCTTATTGTGGACAAAGTTACTGATTTTGTGACAGCCTCATAACAAGGAGTATTGTCCCTATTGTATTTTTGAGCATATAAGATTAACTTCCAACCTGGGAGAGTTTGTCCAAGTAAACTGATTCAGAGCATGTACCTGTATTTGATACACAGCATAAAGGTACATAAATCACTTTCATTTTGTCTTAAGGCAGGATGAAAAGGGCCACACAGAGGGGATTAAGATGAAGGATGAAAACAAAAATCCTTCAACATCTTGCCTGCTACTTCTCTCGCCAGTTAGATCCATTCCTCTTTAAACATTCGGAAGAGGATAGAAGTTGTCATCGCCCCTCTATTGTTGAGAAGTAGCCTCGCATTAACATCCAGGTGGTTTTTTTTTTGAAAACAAAGAGGTCTTCCTTCAGAAAAGAACCCAGAATTTTGCTGCAACCTCAGACTACACAGCCCCTTTAAAGCTAAATTTGCAAAATGAACACTTTTGGGGACCAGAAATGACAATGTCCACTCTACTTCTCAGTAAGCACATTCAGACTCTAATTCTCAGCTGACCACCTGGTAAATCACACAGAAGAGGCAGCCACTGAAGAGTCCAGTAAAAGAGGGTATGTGTGTGCATTCCTGTGTGTGCATGCCTGTGAGAGTGTGCATGCCTATGTGAGTGTACATGCCTGTGTGTGTGCGTGCCTGTGTGAGTGTGCATTCCTGTGTGTGCAATGCCTGTGAGAGTGTGCATGCCTGTGTGAGTGTACATGCCTGTGAGAGTGTACATGCCTGTGTGAGTGTACATGCCTGTGAGAGTGTGCATGCCTGTGTGTGTGTGTGCCTGTTTGAGCGTACATGCCTGTGAGAGTGTGTGTGCCTGTGAGAGTGTGCGTGCCTGTGTGAGTGTGCGTGCCTGTGTGAGTGTGCATGCCTGTGTGTGTGTGCCTGTGTGAGTGTGCATGCCTGTGTGTATGCATGCCTGTGTGTGTGCGCGCATGCCTGTGTGAGTGTGCATGCCTGTGTGCGTGTGTGAGTGTGCCTGTGAGAGTGTGCATGTCTGTGTGCATGCCTGTGTGAGTGTGCATGCCTGTGTGTGTGCCTGTGTGTGTGCCTGTGTACGTGTGCATGCCTGTGTATGTGTATACATGCCTGTGTGTGTATGCACTTTTAAAGGGCAAAGAGGAATGTCAACAAGAAATTCCCATATCTTGCTATGATATTTAATGGCTCCAAATTCCAAATTAGATGTTTTTCCTTGCTTTGCTTAAAGTACTAAACAGGTATGTTTCAGCTACAAATAATGGTTTATTAGTATTTTGGAATCATTTTCCAATTTTGGCCTCAGAATTTTGTAATGAACATAATATTAAAAGTCTCTTCTTTTTTCTTCCTTTTTTTCAAACATATATGGACTGCTTATAAGATACGATACAGTTGTGTCTGACCAAGAAAATACCACAAGTACACAACCACAACAGGGAATTAACCATGCTCAGATTACCATGCTGGTTACAGATAATGCATTCAGTGCTTTAAATAGCAGTTTGCTACACGTGTCACTTCATACCAGATGGTTGGAAGAGCACAGGACAGGCTTTTTTCTCTTTTTTTTTTTTCATATTAGAAGGGTCCGTATAAAACTCTGTTAATAGCAATATACTGCAGAAGAAAAGAAAAGATTTATAAACTGGGATAAATGAATCTTTGTCAAAGTGCTTTCATCTATATCAAGCTCAAAGCTATTTTTACATATTTAGTAAGTAAAAATATTCTGTTCAATGAAATATGAAATAAAATCATAATATTACGCCTTTCCGGAGTTTTTAGTAGAGAGCCTCTCTTGAGTACAGCTCCCAGCATGAGCAAGTTAGCTGAGGCTTCTGGGACAGATTTCACCTTTGGTTATATTATTGTTTCATTTTTAACTCTAAGTCTCAGGAGAAAAGTCACTGTCACTCCAGCAGGAGAGCATACGATGGGACCTGGAGGGAAAGCTCTTTGTTTTCTGCTTATTACAAGACTGCTCCGCACCAAAGGCTTAGCCATGTTGCCCACTGCAGACGTACAAGAATATTAATTCAGCTCCCTTAACCTTCAAGGTGTTAATATAGCACCCAGATGAACAGGTAAGAATCTGAAACCACAAGCATCACTGTGTGGGTCCTCACGGTGGAGCTGGGAAAAACCCAGAGCTGTTTGAGGGGTGACATGTAAAACCCAAGCGCTCTACCTCATGGCCCAGAAAGGTGGTTCTCAACTAGAGTGGCTTTGCCCCCCACCCCAGGGGTCTCTCAGCAACACCCAGAGACGTTTCATTTCTCACAGCTGCAGGGGCTGCTGGCTGGCCGCTGTCAGGTGGAGATTAAGAATGCTGTTAAGCATCCCACTGTGATATTGGAAAGCCTCTCTCAACAAAGGGTTGTGGAGTAGGTGCTTGTGATAATTACTTGTCTGAGTCAGCTTGTCTAGGTTACAGAAGTCAGTTATAGTCAAACACGAAGCTAGGTGTTGTTACGAAGACATTTTGCAGATGTGGTTACCATCTATAATCACTTGCCTTATGAGTGAAGCAGATGACCCTTCATAATGTGAGAGGACCTCATCTAATCAGCTGATGGCATTAAGAGGTCCCACAAGAGAAAACCAGCGGCCTTTCATAAATATATATGAAATTCTCTTACTCAAAAGGACTATATAGCCTGAATGTTGTATGGTGAAGCCTACATTTTCAATGGGAAGGTCTTTGGAGATAGGGCCAGTCCGGGGAGGTGATTAGATGATTCATGGAGCATTCATGAATGAAATTGCGCCCCGATAAGAGACGTGGGAGCTTGCATGTTCTCTCTCTCTCTCCCCTCTGTGCTCCCATCGTTCTCCCTCTGCCGTGTCATGAGACGATGAGGAAACAGCTGTTTGCAAACCAGGATGGAGGGAGGTCCTTGCCAGACATCAAATGCACCAGCCCCTGATTTTGAACTTTTCCAGCATTGTGAAAAATAAGTAGTCTGTGGTCATTTGTTACAGGAGTATTTGTGAACTGAGAAAGACCCTAAGAGATACAGTCCCAAATCAGAGCCAAGGCTCAGAAACCCTGGCCAGGGGCAAAAATAACCTTTGGGCATCTGGGAAAGCACATGGGCCTGTTGCCCCAGTGTAATCCCGCAGCCACTCACAGACCCTGGGGGGCTCCAGAGGGCTCCCCAAATCACGCAGGGCTGTCTTTGTGCTCCTTACCACCGCAGTTTGTGGTGCACTGTGGGAGGCCCTGGCCCGGGAGGCCTTGTCCTCTGTGGTCAGCACTGGTCACGCAGTGGCCTGGGAGAGTGTGCAGTGCCTGCCCTCCCCTCCCTGCAGGGAGCACGCTCTCACCTCTTCACACAGGGTCAGTCAGCCTGGAGCTCAGTCACTCACAGCAAACCGCCCTGTTTTCTTCTTCCTTTCATAGTACGATTCCCTTTGTCCAAGCCCGCTGGAACTTGTCTAAATTGCCCTCCGTGATATATGAATGTTATTTCCATATTTTGCCTCAAGTGTCCTTCCAGAATTAAGGTGACATTCATCATTAAAGCCTGGCCTTTACCATCCTTCACAGATTTTTGTAAAGAATAATTCTCACTACATACACATACACACACACAGAGGAACATATGGAAATGTTATCTTGAAGTTGTGAACCTTAAACTGATGGTCTTGGATGCGACATAAAAAGCTTAGCAACTACCAGAGGCTGATTTTTAAACCCTTGGGATTTTCCTTGAGAAGTAATTCAAAGGACAAGGCGACCCTGCTGAGATTGGTGTGAATCAACGCTCCTTTGTGTGCGGACTCCTCTCAGTCCCCCATTGTCTAGAGGAATCTGAGAGGGGCAGGATGCGGAGAAGGGATCAAACATTCGCTGTGTTTCTTTCATGGCGTCTGTGTTCCCTCCGTCTTTCTGCCAGAGGCCCCGTCTTGACAGCTGCCTGTCGAGGTGCGTCCCAAACCCACAGTAAATCAAAGCACAACTATCAAAGGGGCCTGCTTGTGGGGTTAAAGGCGATTGGCCTTTTCTAGCTTGGTGGCCCTCTTGGAAGCAGAACTGAAGTTCGCCTCAGGCTACCTCCAGCTGCCTGAGTGAGGGGAAAGCCCTGCCCTGGCCAGTGGCGGCTGTGCCGTGGCCAGGAGACCCTGATGCAGCTGGAGCCCGCCCTTCCCTGGCACTGGAGGCGGCGAGAGGGTGGCACAGCAGTGGGAACGGAGCGTGCAGCCGGCGTGGCCCTGGGCCAGCCAACATGTGGGTCTCAGTCCTCTGTGGGCCTGGCCTTCCCCATGACACCACATTCTCCATGGAAAGCTTTTTTCATTTCCCCCCTTTCCCTGGGTGTCATCCAATTGTCACTCCCACACACTTCTTGCAGCTGCACTCTGTGGCTAACAAACATTTTTGCTTTATTGTTCTGGGAGAGCCACACATGAAAACCAACCGATAATTTATCAAAAGTTTCAAATATGAAATATGCAGTAAGAACTCAGAGTGTCTTTGGAGGTGACAAGCGGTGGCATCAGGCCTGCCTTCTTTAAGTGTGAACTGCTCAAGTTCAGCCACAGCTGACTGGGGGACAGAGTGTTTTGCAAAAAAGCTAAAATAAAATATTGAAGTTTTTTTTTTCTAACACTTTTTCAAGAAGGCTTCATGCGAGTAGCAGATAGGTGAAAATTATTCACTGTGTTTGGAGCCCGTGAAAAATTCAGGGGCAAAGGGTTGGCGTGAATGCTCCTCTTCTGGCAGCACAGCCGTCTGCTCTGCTCAGGACCCAGGGCGTCCTGGGACGAGAGACTTCCTGAGCTAATGATGGCGCAGTTGGCTGCTCACCCTAGATGGCCTCCTCTCAACTGGCAGAAGGGAGGCTTCATCCTGGTTGGGATTAAGTCAAAGACAGTTTCCAAACAAAGTAGCTTCAGGGTAAACAGATTTTTCAGTGGGCTGCACTGATACCCTGGGGACATCACTCCTAATTTTCATAAAGCTCAACCACTCGACCTGGGTCTGCTGGCTCTTGCATTCAGAATATCCACACCATGTAGCTGAATGTTTTCACAGGGCTTAGGAAATCTTAGAGAGGACAAAACCCATGCAGGAGATGTGAGCATGTGTTCACTGGTGGTGATGTCTGCATTTGTTAACCATTCTTGTGTGCTGTAGGAAAACACACACACATACACACACACACACACACAGGGAAGCACAGAGCAGCCAGTGCAGTGGAGGGAGGGAGGGAGGTTGCCGGACACACGGCTTTGCTTGAAGAGACAAATGACAGCGTGCATGGGAGAGGAGCGTGGGGTCAGCAGGAGGGGGAGCGCTTAGAGGCAGACGGTAGCAGCTGCCCGCCCAGCTACGCATCCACTCTGGCAAGAGAACATAACACAGCTGTTGCAGGGCCCACGTGGGCAACGAATACGGCAGGAGTCACGACAGCACGTGTGGCTTCCTTTACGGGCTGCCACGTGCTTTCACCTGCTTTACCCTCGTTGGTCCTCAGCACGCAGTGCTCAGTTGGCAGACGGAGGAGGCAACCTGGTTCCCAGTGCTGGGGAGCGGGCTGGGCGGGAAAGGGGCTTTCCTGACATCACATAGCGAAGTCCAGAACTGAGCCTCGGACCTCCGGGCCTGACAGTACGGGGAGCTTGTCTGGCGTGTCGGAGAATGTTAGGATGAATACAAAATCATGGAAAATCCACACTATTAGAACCTTCTCGCTGTCTTCCCAAGTTGAGGTGTAAAAACAAAATCAGGAATGGCTTGGTGCCCGTAGCACAGTGGTTATGGCGCCAGCCACATGAACTGAGGGTGGTGGGTTCCAACCTTGCCCAGGTCTCCTGCTAAACAACAGCAGCAACAACAACAACTAAATAACCGGTGTTGTAGTGGGTGCTTGTAGTCCCAGCTACTTGGGAGGCTGGAGCAAGAGAATTGCTTAAGCCAAAGAATTGGAGGTTGCTGTGAGCAGTGACGCCACAGCACTCTACTGAGGGTGACATAGTGAGGCTCTGTCTCAAAAAAAAAAAAAAAAAGAAAGAAAGAAAGAAAGAAAAAGAAAGAAATGGGGCAGTTTCATGTAGAAGGAAGAACCATAACTTAAAATGGAAGGCAGGCTCTGTGGGTTGTTGGCAGGTGACGTTGAACAGTTATTAAATCTCTTTAACGTGCAGTTTCCTTACTAAAAAAATATGCAAACTGATGGCTTCCTGAAAGGTTGTTGTGAGGATTTAATAAGGTAATGTAGGTAAAACGTCAAATTCAGCTCTCAAAAGATGGCTATTACGCTTACTATTCTGATTACCAGGGCAATCAGGTTGCGCCGCAAGGAGTGTGGACCAGTTAGTGGAGAACGGTTGCCACAGCAGTAAGCGGAGACCCAAAGCTCCCTCTGCAAGCTGTGGCATTCTCAAACACCCATCCTATTACCAGGCGTCCTTCCAGTCCTGCCTGGCCTATCACTTCTAGGAAAGAAGAATCCAGATTCCCTGGATTTGATTTGTGCAGTAAAGGAGCACCAGAGGCTTGGAGAGAAAAATCAGAACTGCAGACCCAACCTGAAAATGGACAAGGGGAAATGACCAGCTCTCCCTGAACGTCGCTGTGACATTCAGATTAGCCTGTGATGAAAATACACTGTCCTGTGAGAGCCCACGTTAGGAGTTAGCCAGAGGATACAGTTAAATTGAGTCACTCCTCAGCTATGAAAATGTTATCCGTGTTGAAGCTGAGTGTGGGCGCCATAACCCCAGTCAGTTCCTTTATAAAGAATCTACCTTAAAGGAATTAGCACTAATGACCTCTTTCTTGGCTTCAATTCTATCAACCCTGAAACCACTCCAGTAGACAATCAGGATTACTTTTCAGAGAGTAGCCATTGTATGTATTTATTAAAGGTAGCTATCCTGTGTCCTTCAAAGGCATGTGGGACCCTAGAAACAAGGCCGCTCAGGGCAGCATCAACTGGACAGTGTAGTTCATTCGCAAAAGGAGATCGGGTCTGGATCTGCTTTGATAAATGGTTCTCTGAATTTCTGAAGAGCTTTATAATTTGCAAAGCACATGTTTGTTAGTAAAGCTCACCAGTGTGGCATGTTGTACTCTAAAATCTATTTACATGATATACATTTCCAAGACTTCTTTTCCTACCCAAGAAAAAACAAAATCCAGACACAGCAAGTGAGTAACATTTGACATATAAACACTGTAAACTCACATTTTGTCCTTATCTCATTCCTCCTTTTATTTCTCTCATCCAATGCTTTGCTCTCCTGGCCGATCGCCTTCATTGTGTTTGCAGAGATGGAGGCCCATGCTCCTGAAGCTCTGCTGTTATGGCAGCTTTGTCTCTGCGTTTGGTTCTAATTTCTTATACTTTGATTTCTGAATCCAGCTGTCTTCTCCACCTCCTAAAAACCACACTGTTCCCATTCTTTGTTTGACATGCTGTCTGCCAACTGACTTTCAGGCTCCCTCAGTCTGATATTCAAGGACTCTGCTATCCACAGTGTCCCCTCCTGGGTCCTTAGCCGTGGGTAGGGAAGAGCTGAGGTCAGATGGCTCAAGTTTGAATCCAGGCTCTGCTTCCCAGCAGTTGAAGGCCTTTTGCACATGGCCCGTTGATCTCATCTGCAGCATAGGAGATTGACTACATCAGTTGACTGGCCAATTCTTCATCTCTCTATACTCTCATCAAGGTGACCTTGTCATACCCACACACTCTGACTTGGAGCCTGGCCCTAAGACTTGCTATTAATAAGAGGATGCTAGTGGAGGCTTGAAAGAGCACTGCACATCCTTCCTTGCAATCTTTCTCAGTGACACTGACACAAGAAGGACATGTCTGACGCCAGGATGATTTGAAGGATGAGATGTATAAACCCGTTCTGAGTTGCTTCAGATGTAGCCGAGACCATTTTAGAACAGCTGTCAACTGGCCTTCCTCCCCCTACCCCAACACAAAGGACTGCCTCACTTGTATTTGGTCACATATAGCTGAGCGGCCCTGGTGTGCAGGGGCTGAGCTAGAAGAGTTTCAACTTGCACCTCTGGAGCAGAGCACAGAGTTACTGTCATCTGCCAATGAGATTTTGTGGCTGTTTACATGCAAAATTCACATGCAACATTTTTGTAGCAAGAGATAACCGCTCACTTTGCAAAGGTAAAATAGTCATGAGCACTTCCAGAGTAGTGGCAGAGATGAAATGGTACAGCACATAGGCAGCACTTCTCTGGAGCTGCCACACAGGCAGGCCTAGTACTCACCAGTTATCACCTTGCAGAGACCGGGAACTGCCCTGATTCCTGCTATTCTCAATGAACTGCATTTTTTCCTTTGGATCTATCTCTTCTCCTGAAGTTATGTTTACTTTCATTGGAAAACAAATTATTTTGTTAAGCACTGTCATATTTTACTCATGAATCATTGGTTTTCCTATTCTCTTAAGATGTCTACGTTCCCTTTTTATCTCAGCCTTGAAGGTAGAACTTGTATTTTCCACTGCATGTGACTCTGTGATGTTCCTTTATAGATTCTTGGGCCTCTTCAGCCTATTAACTTTTCCTTACTGTTTTGTTTTGCTTTTCACAACATGTTTGCTTTTAATTCAGTTCCAACTTCCTTTCAACTTGAGCACATATAAATCTAAGGCTTGTGTCCTAACTATTTTCCTGTTCTAACTCCTTAAGAATAAACCACAAGCTGCAAGTGTGAAACAATCGCCAGTGCTCACACTGAAACCCTTTCCTCCAGTGGCAGAGGAAGCTGTGGTGGTCAGGCTGTTGGCAACATTAAGAATTAGAACCGGAGTTCAAACAGTTTTTAGATCCATTGCAGCACAAAGGAATCAGCTCCTGTAAAGCTCAAAAGTATTCTTCCAGGAGCTGGACGTGGTGGCTCATGCCTATAATCTTAACACTCTGGGAGGCCAAGCTGGTGGATTAATTGAACTTAGGAGTTCAAGACCAGCCTGAGTAAGAGCAAGACCTCCTCTCTAAAAATAGCTGAGCATTGTGGCAGGTGCCTATAGCCTCATCTACTTGGGAAGCTGAGACAAGAGGACCACTTGAGCCAAGAGTCTGAGGATGCTGTGAGCTATGATGCCACAGCAATCTACTGAGTGCAACGGAGTGAGACTCTGTCTAAAAAAAAAAAGAAAATGTATTCTCTCAGAAGACAGAAAGGTACTACTATTAGAACAATGTTTTTCCATGAAGAAAATGGCTGAATAGGTATGTGTTATGCTCCCCTCACCTTCATATGCTGAAGTTTAATCCCCAATGTGATGATATTGGGAAGTGTGTCCTTTAAAAGGTGATTGGGTGATAGTGCTGTCATCAAAGAGACCCCAGAGAGACCCCTCGCTTCTTCCTCCAGGTGAGGACACAGTGGGAAGAAGGAAGTTTATGAACTGGGAAAGGGGCCTTCCCCAGAAGCTAAAGCTGCAGGTGCCTTCATCTTGACCACAGCCTCCTAACCGGGAGAACTAAATAAAGATTGGTGCTGATAAGCCACGTAGTTTGTAGGATTTTGTGACAGCAGCCAAATGGACCAAGACAGTCTGTGATTTAACACACTATATTGTCTGATTTGTCCTAACAACTTCCTTGGGTCATCAGAAGACAAAGGTGAAGGGTCAAGAAGCAAGGCAAAGTGGAGAGAGGCCTTACGTAGCTGTCAGCGGTGGTGAGGGGACAGAACGCCTGCTGGGAAGGTGGGTGCAGGAAAGACAGAACGTGGTGCTTCTCAGCACAGGTGATTCAGGTGATTCATGGTGCCTAGGGCACAAATTACATAAAAGTCACATAGGACTATGTTTTCATGATGGTGACTCCAATATAGAAGGAGAGTGGAATTATTTACTGAATTTCATGTTGACCAAGTCAGGGAAATATACAGGGTGTCTCAAAGATTGCCCATAAAGTCACCATACATTGGGGAAATGGGAATTGTAGCTAAATGTACCTTTATTTACAAAATATGCATGACAAAATTTTACAAAATATTCTCTACATGCTGTCCAACTCTCTACAAAATATTTACAAAGTATTCTTTGTGTCAGCTACCTCTTTGCAAAACTCTGTAATGAATGTTTTATAAATAAAAGTGTATTTAGTTATGATTTCCCATTTTCCCCTACATATGGTGACTTTATGGGTGATATTTGGGACACTCTGTGTAATGCAGTTTAGAATTCTTTAAATATAAAAGTGAAAACAGCAGTAATCTGGAAAATTGATTCATTTGGGTGATCTCCCAATGATATTGAATATTTAGGTATCACAAAATAAACTGATCTTCTTGGTGCTAATCTGAACATTGATTTGAATAATCTATAAAATGAACTTCTTACTGTCCTCTTCGGTGACAATATAGACTGGTTTTGTGGTCTGGACTCAACCATGCCTCCATTTATCCATCCTGTCAGTCAGTCAGCCAGACCGTTTTCATTATCTTCTTCCATAGTCAGGCCTGTTCTGGGCACCAGGATGCAACGGGCCACGAGACAGGCCATTTTCTCTGTGTGTTTGTCATGTAGCAGGTGGATTCAGGCACATAACGAGTCAGCACAGCAAAACATTTCAGGAGCTATGATGCAAGTGGGTAGACAGGACAGTGGGTGTCCAAAGAAGGGAGGCTCCCTGCAGAAGGGCAAGGCTTTCCTGGCCCAGTGGTGACAAAGGAAAAGCTACTGCAGGTGCATGTGGCTGGGCAGGGGCATTCCCGGCCACGGAGCAGAGGCACGGAGGACACAGGGAAAGAAGCCTGAAACTCATCAGTGTGTTGCAAGACTGTGATTAGAGGTGAGACTGCCGAGACAGCCGGGGCAGGCAGAACACAGGGGCTTTGTGTGCCACACAAAGGAGTTTGCACCTGTCCTGTGGGCCCAAGAGCCTTTCCAAGTTCTTGGTCATAATCAGCTTGATGAGATTTGTATTTGGAAAGTTACTTTCGTAGCAGGCAGAGAATGGGCGGGAGAGGTATGAGTCAAAGGCCAGTTGAGAAGCCAGTGATTTAGGAGAAGAATGGGTGAGGAACTGACCTAAGAAGGCAGGCAACTAAGGCACTTTTATTGCTTTTTTGACAAAATAATCAAGGACATCTAAAATGCATATGGCCGTGCTAGATGCTACAGAGGGCATGAGAAGATTATGGCCAAATATCTGCCTTCATTAAGGCCTCCATCCAGCAGGGAGGATGCTGTGAACACCTCAAATGCTATGCCAGGTGATGCTGTGCCCTGTGACCCTACATCGGAGGCAGCTGCAGTGACCCAGAGGGAAGTAGGCACATCCTGTTGGGTCCATCAGAAAATGATTTGTGAATAGTGCAGGATATCCAGTTGGCCTTGAAAGAAGAGCAAGCTTTTTATAAGGGAAAATTGTGGAGGAGGACACACCAAGGGAGGTAACAGCATGAGTAAAAGGCGTCCGACCATCTGCATAGCCTGCTTTCCATGAGCAATGAGAGACCTTGTTGACACTTGTAGAGGAGATGTGTGAACTGAGGCTGGAAAGGGAGATGGTGCCATATGGTGGAGGCTCTGGGATGCAAGAGTGAGCAATTTATACTTCATCTGGTCTCCACAGGGAAGCACTCAAGGTTGTCAGGAAAGCAGGGACCTACTGCAAGCCAACTTTGAGAAGCCTTATCTGTTCCCATCTTTATCAGGTGGAGCAGGAATTAAAGGCTGGAGATCGTAAGGGGGCTACCTGCAGGAGGAGATCAGGGAGGCTGGAGCCAGAGAGAGAACTTGGCAATGAAAGGAGGGATGGATGGGTGGGTGTGGAGGGCGGGGATGGGGCTGAATAAGGCAGGCACAGGGGGATGAGGCTTGAATTACTGAGGAACAATCAGACCCACAAAAAATTAGGAAGTCAGTAGATGGTTGATGGAAGATCATGAATTTGATTTAGGTCAAATGGAGATTTGGGGACCAGCGGGACATCCAGTTAGACTTTAGCAGTTCTCCCCACCCCCACCCCATAGGGCACACTTAGGAATGTCTGGAAATAGTTTGGTTGTCCCACGTGGGGCCAAGTGTGTACACATCCTGTGATGCAGAGGACACCTCCTCCCCTCACAACAAACAAACAAACAAAAACCCACCAAAGTCTTATCTGGTCCAAATGTCCATAGTGTGAAAGTTGAGAAACCCTGCACTGGATGTTTCTACTAGAAAAATAGAAATGATACTTGAGAAAGTAGAGATTTTGGAAGTTAGCAATCCCAAACAACGTAACTTGTGAATATGCTCTTCTGAATGGAGTTATCTACTGGGTATCAGGTAGAAAATAAAGTCAGACGGACACATTTGACTTTAGGACACTGCCCTGGGAATCCACCACCTGAGGAAGGAGATGGAACAAGATTCACACAGCAGACAGAAGTGGATGCATCAGAGAAACCCAAGCCCTGTAGCTGAGGCTGTTCTCTGGGAGTTGGTGCAGAGAGTGTGTTGAGGCACAGGATGGAGCAAGAGAAACACACACAGAACTCAGCCTGAGCTGCAGGCCCCCGTGGCTGCCTGTTAGCTGCACCATCTTGCACAAGGCACTGAATCTGTGTTTCCACTGCCCCATCTGAAAACTGCAATGGCAGGACTCACCTTTAAGGGCTGTGAAGGTTCAAGTTCCTCTATGCAGCCATACACTGCACAACAGTAGTCAACAAGGGACCACATACTACCTGGTGGTCCCTCACGACTGCAACGGAGCTGAAAAATTCCTACCCCTTAATGATGTCATAGCTGTGGTAAAGCTGTAGTGCAGCAGTGCCACCTGTGCTGATGCTGGCGTTGGCGTTCCTACCGCGCTGCCGGCCGTATGAAAGGATGGCACGTCTAATGTTGCACAGTGTAGTACTGGATAATAAACAACTGCGTTCCTGTTTATGGATTTGCTCCACTTTTCACTGTTCCCTTTGTGTGTGCCTCTTCTACTTATTAGAAGGAGACAGCTCCAGGCAGGTGCTTCAGGAGGTATCTGGCAAAAGGCAGTGCTACCACATGATATGACAGCTTCATGGGCTTTATTCCCCTGAAGCCTCTGCAGTGAGACAAGGATGGAGGAGGAAGACAGTGATACCGATGGCCCTGCACCTGTGGAGGCCTAGCCCAGTGCGCCTGTGTCTTACCTTTTACAACAAAAAAGTTTAAAAAGACAAAAAAGTAAAAGATGAAAAAAAAAAACCTTACAGAATAAGGTTAAAAAGTAAAAAATTGTACAACCGTGCAATGTGTTTGGGTTTTAAGCATTACTACAAAAAAGTAAAAAGAAATAATCAAGTCAGAGAGTTATGAAGTGAAAGTTACAGTAAGCAAAGGTTAATTTCCTACTGGAGAAAGAATTGTTTTTATTGATTTCCTATAGCCTGAGTGCGCACCGTATATGAAGACTGAGTCCTGTACAGGGATGTTCCGGGCTTGTTTCCGAGCCACTCTCTGGCTCACCAGAGTAACCTGAGCGTCCTGGACAGGGATAACATTTTCTGTCTTTCATGATGAATTTTTATTGTGTCTTTTTTGTTCAGATATGTTTAGACACACAAATATGTACCACTGAGCTGCAATTGCCTACAGTGTGCTGGACAGGTTTGTGGTCTAGGAGCATAGGCTAGATGATACAGCCCAGGTGTGCAGTCAGCTCTGCCACCAAGGTTTGTGTAAGGACAGTCTGTGCTGTCCCCACAGTGACAAAATCACCTAGCAGTGGATTTCTCAGGAAATGTCCCACTCTTAAGTGACACGTAACTCAGAAAGCAAGGGCTCTAGCATATCTCTTGCTTTGCCCCATACCTGGTAGCTTCAAACAGGAAAAAAGCAGAGGCAAGTGGCAGGTAGACAGCAGAAATGATGGAGATGGAGGTGACAGGATTAGCTCTGGGGTATTTAGAATATTCGCTGCAGAATCTCAAAGCTTAGGTACTAAGTAAACTAAGAACCCTAAATCTGGGGCGACCCCATCAGCCCCCGTCGCTATCTTTGGGAGTATAGACTTCGAGGCCATAGTGTCTCCAGACCTTTTTTTTTTTAGGTGTTTGCATATAGAATTCTGATGATCAACCTGAGGTTACTAAACCTTCTGCAAGATGCTGGAGCACACAGGTCAAAGGGAAGGCGCTATCTGTGGATAAGCATTCCCTTTCCATCCTCAGGAATGCATATTAATCAGCAGAGGGTTACACAAAAAGCCAAAACTTCACTACTATATTCATGTAACAGATTTGCACACATATTCCCTAAATAGCACAAGTATGTGGTTAAAAAAGCAAAACATCACAAAAGGGCAGATCGACTCTCCCATTCTCACTAGTCTGTCTCACTTCGGGCTACTGTGAACAACTTCATTACAGAAAATTTCCATGAATGCACAGGCATTTATCTGGACCTATTCATCTACGCATCTTCCCAACCTGTTTATCTAATTATGTATCTGTGATGGCTAATTTTATGTATCAACTTGGCTATGCTATGTTACCCAGTTGATTGGCCAAGTATCAGTCCAGATGTTTCTGTGAAGGTATTTTTTAATGTGACTGCCATTGAGATAAATAGGCTTTGAGTAAAGCACATTACCCTCCATGACGTGGGTGGGCCTCAGCCAATCCATGGAAGGCCTTGATTTAAAAAGATTGAGGCCTCCAAGAGGAGAAGGAATTCAACTTCCAGATTCCCTTTGGACTTCAGATTGCAACATCCACAACTTCCAGAATTTGTAACCTTCTGACCTGACTTGCAGAGTTTGGACTGGCCAGCCTCCACAACTGTATGAGCCAATTCTTTAAAGTCATTCTTTAAAATCTCTCTCTCTCTCTCTATCCTATTTTAAGCTATTAGTTCTCTCTTTGTAGAACCCTGACAATCCACTACCACCTATTATCATCTTATCTTTAAAAAATAAACAAATCAGAACCCTCAAAGGAGCCTATTCTAGTCCTTGCCTTTGACTTCTCTTATTCCCTTGCTCTTGTGATTATAGCTTCCCCCTTCTTCTCCCCTAGACCGTGCACTTCACATGGACATGCGTGATGTGTGTCTCCTGACCAACACTCCTTTCCATGGGCTGGACACCTTTGCTGCATTGAGCATCCTTGTACGTACTCTTTGCCCATATGCAGGAGTATATCCATGAAATACGTTCCTAATGGTGGAAAGGCTAGGACAGTGGGTTTAATAAGCACATGACATTTGATGGAGATTGCCATATTGCTCTCCAAAAAGTCTGCACCCATTTGTAAATTGGAACGAGTCCATGAGGGCTTTCTTAGACTCTTGTCCTTATTTTTCATGGTCAGGTGACAAATAGAATCTCTTATGTGTTTGAATCTTACATTTCCTTAAGTAGGTGTGAAAATCAGACTTTGAAATCCCCAGCTTATTTTGTTCGAGTTACTGTAAACTGGTGTGCATTTATTATTTGGTCTACAAAAGCATATGCAATGTTTTGGTGATACAGTGAGCCCTGATGCTTAGGCAGATTTGTAGAGAGCACAATAGCCAACTGGAATCTGGTCTCTGATTCCAGACCTGCTGGCTCCATGGGCTCCATCAGTCGTCTGGTTAACCTCTTAGTAATACGACTATTCATTTGATATGATTGCATCTTTAAGGAGCACTTAAAGCATTATGGTGGGAATTTATTGGTTAAAATTTAGGATAAAATAATTTCATTAAAATATTCATAAAATTATAATGAATATTGCTGACAGTTTATTATTGCATCACAAATCTGTATCCTGTAAGAATAAATCCAACAGAAGAATTGAAAATTGTTGGAATAATTTTTTTAGGAAAGAAACTATGAAGCCCCATTTATAGCCATTAAAGATGACTTAAGGAAATGGACAGATGTGCCATTATGATGGGCTGGATAGGCTCGTTGTTTTAAAGATGTCAAATCACCCACGTGGATTCAATGCAATCCAATAAAAATCCCAATAGGTTTTTGATAGAATTTAAAAAACTAAATCTAAAATTTATATGAAACTATAAAAGCATGAGTATAGCTATAAGAGTCATGCAGTGGAAGAATGAAATGGAAAGATTTGATCTAGCAAATATAAAGGATTATCATAGAACTGCAATAACAAAGACAATGCAATGTAGTGAAAGGGATATATAAACAGATCAGTGAAAAAAATATGCACTACACACTCTGAAGCAGCAGGGCACAGCAAGGAAGGCGAGGGGATTCTCAGCAAACGGTATTAAGAAGACTAGAGGGCTGCATAGGAAAAATGGAACCGACACTCACAGCACATCAAGATCAATTCTCGCTGTACTAAAAGCACAATGTAATAAAATCATAAGACATTCCAAATGTCATGGGGAAATACATTTTAAGGTTTTCTTAACCTGCTTAATCATTAAAGACCAGGCGATAAAAATGATTACATCAAATTTAATATCTCTGTTCATCAAAATAAACCTTACTGGGGTAAAAAGCCTAGCTACAAAATGAGAGATTATTATACATTTATACCAATGTCAATATCCAAATCTAGATTCATGTTTACATATCCAGTGAATGTTAGTTTATATCACTTGTAAATAACACCTACAAATCCATTTTAAAAAGACAATAGAAGAAAGTGGTAAAAAACATAAAGGAATATCTCATAAAAGAGGAAATCTATTTGGACACTGAACATGTAAACATAGCTACAATCTGTCTTTAATCAGAGAAATGATATTCTATATCATAATAGAATATATACCCGCAAAAATGGCTAAAATGAAAGTGCAAAAATTATCAAGTGTTATCAGGGCTGCAAATCCAACAAGAACCCTCAGGAACTCCTCTGGACAGTTTCCTATTGCTGATATGACAAGTTACCAGAGATGGAGTGGCTTAATATAACAGAAATTCATTCTCTTACAATCTGGAGGCCAGGAGTCGAGAATCATTTTCATTAGGCTAGTCAAAGTGGCAGCCGGGCTTGCCCCTTCTGGAGTGTCTAAGGTTGACTTGTTTTCCTTCCCTTTTCCACTTGTGTTTTTAGCTAAATATTTTCATCCCATTGAATAAAACAAAATAATAATTAGACTCAAGGGAGTGGCTGAAGAAACTATGTGGGCCTTTGAGGGATAATTGTCCAATTAGGCATTAATTAGCCAGTTGACATGTAAAATCCCTGTTCCATATAGTTGTGTAGAAATATAAATGAGTTTTGTGGTTTGTTGGTTGCAAGAATACAACGGGGCTTTACTATTATTTCCCTTTTTAGAGCAAATCTACTAGATACCCCAGGAGAAAGCTTTCACGGTGGAGTGCCCAAGCATAACCAGTTTTTCATTTGGTTTAACAAGAGGGTGCCAATAGTTCAAATGCTCTTGCTAAGCATACATTAGCAGTTGAAACGGGACACGATATGGCTGTGTTTTTGGTGATAACTCCATCATCAGTTATGAGAAAAGTCACATGAAGAGGTGCAGGAGGGAAGTCACAATTCATGGATGTGACAACAAAGCCAGCATCAATAATTTCCACCCTTGTAATGGGTGAGCTACATCCTGAGAACCTGTGATACTCTGCAAATGAAGAGATGCCATTAAAAAGACAGAGATTAGCTTTTCAGAGTGTGCCCTGGATGAGTTCAGATAGCTAGGGTCCTGGTAGTGGGCCAGGCAACAGCATCGTAAATTGCCACACAAGGGTTCCAAATGGTTTTGGCTGGAGTGGAGGATGCTGCCCGGCCTCCTGGCCCTAGCACTTAATTACACCGTGGGCACACTCTGAATCTCCTCCAGAGCAACAGGCATGGAGCTTGGGAAACAGCTGCCCCACACCTCTGCTGCTCACCCATGGAAGCTGGACAGATACAGACAGCACATTCCAGCCACTCCCGTTTCTTGAATAAAGAAGGCATGTGACTGGGAGGCAGCAGGGTTAAAGGGATTGTCACACCCCTCTAGAATTAGTGTGACTCACCCACTGAAGCTGGAGCAGAGTGAAGTCACATAACAGGTGGGGGACGCAAAACTGTTTCTTCTGTTAAGGCTTGTTTCACGGTGCAGAATCTGGTGTTCTAACTGCCTGCAGAAACGTTCAGGACCTTTGGCTCAAATATTCCGAAATTTCCATTCAGGTAAAAATATCACTCTACACCATTATCAGGAATGTATTTATTTTGGCTCTGAAGCGCTCTTATGTCAAAGCCAAGGAATTTATAATGAGAGAAGGACTTCATAAGAGCACAGAGTAGGCAACTCACCTATTTCAAAATCTACCTGAGCCCTGGCTCAGATTTCATGTAGCCAATTGTCATCAGGGCACAAAAAAGGCATTCAGAGAATTTTGTTTCTTTGCCAACATTGATATTTTATTGATACGGTGAATATATTGTTGAAACTTATTTAATAATCAATTGGTATTGGAAACCTCATTTTTTATAGTCCTGTCCATGCCAAGCATTTAACACACTTGAAGCTTTAGGAGATTCATGAAAGATAAACACAGGAAAATTTCAACAGCCATCTAATCCACCTGATTAGGTTATAGAATACAGGCAACATGAAATTCTACAAATTGAAGATTTGTAGCCATCTAAGAGAGGATAATATCTCAGTGCCCCTGCCCCCCGCCAAAATGTATAAAACATGTAGGATGTGTGTGGGGAGAGACCAGCGCTGATGCCAGGGTATGACTGATAACTTGTGGCTGGCTAGTTATTCAATCTCCTGTCTTTGGTACTTGAAAATTACTCTCTGAAACTACTTTTTAAAAAAAATTTTTATAATGTTTTGTGTGTATTTATTATATATATATTTTTTCAGATTAATATGAGGGTACAAAAGATTAAGTTACATTGTTTTTGTTTGTCAGGAAAAGTCCAAGTTGTAGTTGAGCCGCTCACCACTCAGAGGGCATGCTATATACCCTGACCTTGTACCCGCTAGGTGAGAGCTTGACAATCCCCATCCCTCCTCCCCTCCTTAGATTTAATTGTAGGCATGTAGTTGTTTTTCTCTTGGTTTCATGTTAGTGTTGAGGACATTGTAGACTTGCTTTTCCATTCTTCTGATACTTTACTATGGAAAATGTTCTTCAGCCTCATCCCAGGTGAATGAATAAATGTATTATTTTTGAATAATACACAAAATATAAAGTCAGATTCAAAATATGCAAATATCCTTTCTCATGCATAGGTTGTTTATTTGCTTTGGCTGTTGTCTCCTTAGCTTTACCAAAGTTCTCAGTTTAATTAAGTCCTATTTGTTTATTTTTGTTGTGTTGCAATTGCCATGGAACTCTTCTTCATAAAATATTTCTCTGGGCCAACATCTTCAAGTGTTTTTCCCACGCTTTCTTGAGCATTTTTAATGTTTCATGCTTTAAGTTTAGGTCTTTTATCCATCTTAAATCAATTTTTGTGAGTGGAGAAAGGTGCGAGTCCAGTTTCAATCTTTTACATGTGGATATCCAGTTTTCCCAGCACCATTTATTGAACAGGGATTCTTACCCTCAGTGTATGTTCTTGTTTGGTTTACCAAAGATTAGGTGGCTGCAAAAGCTTGATAACTAGGATCTACAGAGACTCAAATTAATCGACATAAAAGATCCAACAATTCCTTATATCTCTGGGCAAGAGAGATGAATAGAATCTTCTCTAAAGAAGACAGATGAATGGCTACCAAATATATGAAAATATGCTCATCATCCCTAATTATTAGAGAAGTGCAAATCAAAACCACCCTGCGGTATCACCTAACCCCAGTGAGAATGGCCCACATCACAAAATCTCAAAACTGCAGATGCTGGCATGCATGTGGAAAGAAAGGAACACTTTTACACTGCTGGTAGGACTGAAAACAAATATGGCCTTTTTGGAAGGAAGGATGGAGAACCCTCAAAGAAATCAAACTAGACCTCCCATTTGATCCTGCAATGCCATTACTAGGTATCTACCCAGAAGGAAAAAAATTCTTTTACCATAAGGACACTTGTACTACACTGTTAACCACAGCTCAATTTACAATCACCAAAATGTGGACATGACCTAAATGCCCACCAACTGAGGAATGGATTAATAAGCTGTGGAATATGTATACCACAGAATACTATTCAGCCTTTAAAAATATGGAGACTTTACGTATTTTGTATTAACCTGGATGGAAGTGGAACACATTATTGTTAGTAAAGCATCACAAGAATGGAGAAGCAAGAATCCCATGTGTTCAATTTTGGTATGAGGACAATTCACAACCTACTACATGGTGGGGCATGGAGGAAGGGGAGAGTAGAGAGAGGGAAGGAGGGAGGAAGATGGGGGTCAAGCGTGTGACACATCTTTTGGAGGCAGGACACAATTGTGAGAGGGACTTTGCTTAACAAATGCAATCATTGTAAACTGGTTCTTTGTACCCTCAATGAGGGTTATCTCTTTGCACATTTATGAGACATTTAGATTTTCTTCTTTGTGGAATGGCCAAGAAATAAGAAGAGATTCCTGACTCATGGCGAGGGGGCAGAGTGCTGGCCCATGGGCCCAGCCAGAGCCACTCTGTCTGGCTGTCTGTAGTGGTGCTTAGCTCATCATCCAGCCAGGAGACTAGACTGGGAAAGACCTGGCCTACTGGTGAGGCCGTGCACAGATGGAATCCAGTTTTTGGCAGAAGGCAGTTCACTGTTTCTGTTTCTACAGAAATGGCACCTGTAGTCCCCACAGCTCATACATACAGCCAAACTACATCCCTGAGGTGTTCAGCATCAAAGCCCAGACTGCCTACTCTGCTTTTGGTAGTTCCTCTGAGGTCTTAAGAGGACTTTTAATTTTCAAATGTTACTCATTGTGAAAGTCTCAGTTCATAGGCAATTTCTCCAGGAGAACCTCAGTTAGTAAAAGAGATCAGATCAGTGCCTTTTGGCTACAACTCTGTATTCCTGAAGCCTGACCCTCCAGTCATCTCTATTTCTTTCCTACCTGGGAAGGTTCTGGGCAGGGGGCTCCCTGAGTGTGGCTGCAATGCTCACCTGTAGGGGGTGCTGCTGATATCATAGAAAAGGGAACAAGTGCCTGGGAAGCATCTGTGATTCCATTACCTATAGCAGGGACCTGTGTCCTTCTGTGGACTAAAGTTCTTAAAGCCTTTCTTTTTACTGGGCAAGTGTAATGCTGATAAAAGAGTCTCTTCTTGAAACTTTATGGTAAATGTGTTGACTATAATTTATGTTTTAGCGGTGTATAGGAAGGAGATACATTTTGGGAGTTTGAGGGTGTAAAATGGTGGGACGGATATTTGGAAGAGGAACTGGGTCCGTCTGGTGTCAGAGCAAGGAGCAAGCAGACAGGCATCACCAAGAAACTTAGCTTCCTCCCGCCCTCCCCGGGGCAGTCCTTCTCAGCAGCCTGGGCTGGTGAGGGGTAGCTTCCCATTCTTCTGATCCTTTCATAATCATAATTCCAGAACTAGATAGCAGCCCAGAGAAAGATCTAGGAAAATCCAAGCTCCCAAAAGCTCCCAAGAGTGGTCAAGAAGGAATAATTAACAGGTTTAAATATTTAAAATAATGAGATGACTTTGCTACTTTAATAAACTGAGAATTTTGTGAGGTCCTAAAACAAAGAACAAATATGCATATATAGTTCTCTCCTTCATATCTCTTCAAATGAAAAAGAAATTCGAAACCTGTTTCCTTTTTTTTTTTTCCTGGATGTCAGTCACACCAATTTTTTTCCATGTACGCATGAATTGTAGTGAATGGAAATAAGTCTTATGATCTCAAATTTCCTAGGTTCTGGAGTATTTACATGACATTAGTCCATTAAACAAATAATATTTAACTTCTTTAAATGTTTGATTCTTTATTTTTCAAAGTCATCTGAAGCGACTCTTGAATAGTTAGAATTCATTACGGATTTTCTTCAAACCTTTCCAGATTTAATAGCACAATTTGTGTTTCATGCCAGCCCACCCAAGGTGTTAGCAGAGATGGAATCTCTGATACAGTGTAGTTTTTTTCAGGTCTGTTATATTATCCTTTTCTATTAGACTCTATAAATATTGCAATGCATGCCCAAATAGAGCACCAGTTGAGTAAAACCATTGGTTTGACCAAATACAATATTATTTCTGAAAAAATAATTAAGTGAAAAAATGCAAGATAAATGCACTTAATTTTTCAAATACCTTTCATATAACATCCAAGTAAAACTTAATTAAAGTTAATAATAAAAGCTTAAAATACCATCTATTTTATATGATCATTTTGGTACAGTGTGTGTCAAGGACATATCTACATGGAAACTGTTCTGTAAGCCAATTGTATTTTACTGCTGAATTATACAGCTTGAAAAGCAATAGCATAGAAACGAAATATTTCAAAAGATGTGGAATAGGTATAAGTGTGCTTTTTTGATGTGAAGGGTTTAATGCTGTTTTATAAAGATTTTCTTTTTTTATACAGTATTCATCAGTTACTGTAAAAGTTGACTGGTTAATAAACTTTTCTAATCCATATTGCCAAAATTGAGAGCTTGGTTTTTTTTTTTTTTTTTTTTTTTTCAAAAATACCAGTGACATTTTGGTTGGATTGGGTGTGAGAGGCCTGGAAGCCTGACTGTGTATCCTGCCTAGAAGAGTCTGTCTAGTGTCAGAGCAAGGAGCAAGCAGACAGGTCTGCACCTTGTCACCTGTGTTGTGCAGGAGCTCTGCTGTCTTCCCATGAACCTCTTTCCAGGTATTTTATTCTAAACCGTTAGATTAACATGGTCTTTTAATGATACAAATATTTAGGTTGTGAATTAAGCTTTAATCATGCATCAGTTGATTTTGTTTTCATGTAAATCAATTTAATTTAACCCTCTCCTTTTGCTGTTTGGTCACAGAATGGGAGGAAAGAAAGAATACGTACCCTTCCTCTGCCAGGCTTTCAGTGAGGGGGCCCCAAGTCCCAGGAGCGGGGGAGAGGAACAAAGATAAGGGGACGCTGCACAGAGAGACCCAGCTTTGAGAAATGATTGGACATTTGAAAATAACTCTCCTGATTGAATGTTGTTTCTTTTTCTAGAACTCTCCCTGAAACTGTGATTGCATGTTCCCAAAGCATTGGAGCATATTGAGGTACCTAAAAACAAAAGCATTTGGTATCTCATATGCCAGAGTTTATACTTTTAAAATCTCATACTTTAAATCTCATATAAGTTTGTTTTTTAAAAATCTTCTCAACACAACAAAAATAAAAACCCAACAGCACACACACATACGCAAAAACTAAAGAAACTGTAGAATATCAAAGGAATCCGTTTTTGCTAAACTAGTAAGCAAATTAAGGAGTAGAAAAAAACTTACTAAATTTTTACCTGACCTAATTTAGTTCTTGTAATTCTTTGCCACCAAAAATTTAATGCAAAAATGCAATGATGATTTTCAGAGTCATTCTTTTGTTCCAGAGATTTGTTGCCCTGAGGATTTTATCTCTCTTCTGATTTAGTGTCTGGGTGGTGGCACCCCTGATGGAAAAAGGAATCCCTTGACAAGCCCAGGCGGTCCTGGCCCCTGGAGGTCTTCCAGTAATTAGAGTCAGGCAAATCTAGGGAGGAAGCCGGGAAGTCTGGGAAGCATTCTTATGTCTCTGTCGTGCTCTGTGCACTTGGCAGGATTCTGATAAAGCCACTCTTGTTTTTCATGACCTCAGTTTGCTAAGCTGTTGAAACTGAGGGGGCGATAAGTGATGGGAGAGGGGAGTGGTGTGTGTCAGAATGGGGACACTGAGGGTGTGAGCCATCCTGGGCTGCAGCACCCTGTAAGTATAGACAGGCAGCTGTGAACACTGTGATTACAGCGGCCCTTTCAGGTAAGTAAACTCATGTGAGTAAACTCCAGGCTGCTTTTGCATTGCAGAAACAATGTTTTCAGGTTCCTGCTGCTTCGTTTGATTCATTTCTACTACAGGGCTCTAGAGATATAAAGCAGTATGAAAGGGCCCACTTTGCTGGGTTCTGGGATTACAGCCTGCGTGGTGAGAGCCCCTCACGAGTCTGCCTAGGCTCCGGGTGTGATCGCAAAACCCAACTAAGCCATGGAAAAGCTGTTGTTGAACAATGAGGGCTTTGGACAAAACTGATCCTTCCGGGAACCCTGAGGCAGATTGGTCATGTGCTGAACACCCTTACAAAGGGCCGGTGCTTGTTCCCCAACATGAGACCACTGGACCCACAGGCTTCAAGACCCGACACAGCAGGGACCTAATCTTCCCCTTCTAATCTCTCTACGTCCCTCCTGAGGGGCCCTCTGCCTTTGTGAGGCCAGTATTGGGTCTGTTTCATTTATTTTACTACTTAGCTATTTCCTAGGATTAAGGCTGCAATTTATTTTAGAATAAGCTGTGAAAGTTCTTATTATTTTAGTCAACACATTAAACCTAGACAGGCACCAACATTTTATAAATCTCTAATTAGAAAAGAATTCCCAGAATTTTTCTCTAAGTCACTGGAAGTGATGGTAGCTCACTGACCACAATAGGACACATACACAGGGAATTGAACACACAAGGTCTGACAAGTTTGCGAACTCATCCCAGAAAAGGTGCTACACGCCTCATTGGTGAATATCACTCTGGTCACCTTCAAAGCACTCCTTCGGGAAGCTATGCCACAATGCCAGTGTCTACTCCACCCCTCGAGGCTGTTCTGGAACTCTTTCTGGAATGGTCATTAAAGCTGTTGTCATATTACCCTAGATGTTTTGAATGTCTTTCTTTCAATATTTCTTTTCTTGTTGGGTAAAGGAAAAAATCACTGGAGACTAAATCAAGTGAGAGACAGAGCCTCAAGCTGTCCCCCTGGGTAGAGTGCTGTGGTATCACAGCTCACAGCAACCTCCAACTCCTGGGCTCTAGCGAGTCTCCTGCCTCCGCCTCCCAAGTAGCTGGGACCACAGGTGCCCACCACAACACCCATCCATTTTCTGGTTGCAGCTGTCATTGTTGTTTTTGGCAGGTCCAAGCTGGGGATTCGAACCCGCCACCTTAGGTGTACGTGTCTGGCGCCTTAGCCGGTTGAGCCACAGGTGCTGAGCCAGGGAGAGTGTTTTAATATAAGTATTTTTTTTAATGAATAAAAATTTCCTCAAGGAATGCACTGTGTGAGCTGGTGCATTGTTGTGATGTAAGAGCCATGAGATGTTGAACAAGATTCTTCCCTTAGGATGTTCCAGTTTCTCCACTGGTATTTACTTGATCTTCTATGCTTCTGCTGATGATTTTGGCACACAATCTGATGAATTTTTGCAATATTTTCTTTAGTTCTGCTTGTTATTGGCTACTCTGATCTCTCTTCATCAGTGACACTTTCTGTCTCTCATCAAAAAAAAAAGTTTAATATATTTATACGCTGCTGTTTCTTCATGGCATTATTCCCATGAACTTGGACTAACATGTCCCTGATTTCACTTTCACTCTTGCCAAGTTTAATGAGAAATTTAATGTTTGTTCATCACTCTAATTCAAGCTCTGACATTCTCATGACAACACACAATAGCAGTAATGAAATCCACTCACAAGATGCTGGCACAGGCTGTCATAACCACCACTGTGAGGCCCTGACATACAGAGGTCATGAAGCCTCACTAAGTTGTTTGTACAGTGCTGCCAACATGAGCTCATGGAGGCAAGTTTGCTAACTTAATTGTCCAACTTCATGGTAGATAGGAAATTAACTTGAAATTTCTATAAAGTGCTTGGTCCTTTTGTAGGAGGATTGATAAATGTGCCAGAGTGTTAATGCATGCAATACTTTAAGGACAGTGTCTGCCACTTAGTAAACACCCAGCAAGTGTTAGTTACTACTTTTTCTTTCCTTTTCACTGTTTGATAGTAAAGATGGAGCTGGACATACCTTGATCCATACAAATCAACCAGCATGAAGAGGAAAGGTGAGATGACTCTGCCTCACTCCTGCTAAATGCCCTCTCAAATCTGTTCATGCACAGCTTCAGAGGAAAGGAGATAAACACGCCTCTCCCCATTTTCCAGGAGCTCAGATGACCACCATTTTCCAGCTGTGAATGTAGATGTTCCTTTCTTGGTAGGATTCCTAAAGCAAGTGCCAGAATACCCCTCATCCTGACGGCCCAATCTCAGGGAAGATCAGTTTTGAGATTTCCTTGTCAGTCAACAATCAGACCAACGTTAACTTGGAAAATGATAAAGGACACAAAGAATTCGAAACACAAAAAATGTGGAAAGGTGTTTTCATGTAAATCCTGACTTATTTTAGGCCACTGACCCGAAATTTATGGCATATGTGATTTGTGGGAGATTTTTAATGCCAAAAAAGTCAGTCATAGGTGGAAATACCAATCTGCCAAGTTCCATCTGGTCAGTGAAATGCCGTTGGGTCTTTCTGCACATCTTCTGACCCTCATCCATGCTCTCTCCTAGGACCAAGAGGCAGATTTAAAGCATCTGTCCAAAGGCAGACTCAGCCAGGGTTGCACCCCGCTTCCTCTTGCAGCTGGATGGAATTATCACGGTCTGGGTCCTTGCACACTCCAGAATCCCTGCCTGGTGGCCCTTAGAATCACACATGCTCACTGTTGCTTTTCCTGTCCATGTGGCCTCTGCTGGTTCCCATGTATGAGCTCGCTGGGTCACTTGCTGTGATGATTTTCTCTTCCCCAAAACACAAATATCTGAGCCTGGAAAGTCATTTTATGATATTACATATTTGTGATCTTGAGACAATGTGACCTGTGGATGGATCATTTGTAATGTTCCTACTTGGAGTCACAAATGCTTGTGTTGCTGGTATTCCCAAGCTTCTTAATCACTTTGCCTTGGTTTTTAGGAATAATGATAGTTTTCCCTGTTCCTAAGAATTTAATTTGTGCCCAGTGGACAAGCACTGTTCTTTAGAAGATTTTAATGGTACCATGTGTGAGGGAGAGATGAGTAGATACTGAGAAATATTGGTTTCCTGTGCTAGGGAGAGAACTTTCACAGGGGCCCTTCCTGGCCAGCTCTCCTCCCCCAGACAGGTGGACATTGGTCCTGTTTCAGGTTCATCACTCCAGGGAAAGTTCACCTGCAGTAGCAGCATGTGTGTTAACGGTGAGCTCCCCATGGAATATAAAGATTTCTCTCTCTGACTCCTCCCTTCCCTTCTTCCCTGGTATCCTCTCATCTTCCTGATGTCCCTTTAGTGTCATGTTCTCATTTAAAACCTTAAGGTATTCAGTTAGCACAGAGACCTCTCTACCCACAGATGACCTGATCCATTCTTCCAAAGCACAGAAAAAAGGGCTCATTAATTTATTTAAAGCCTGATTGTCACAAAGTTTCTTAGGTACATGTCTCAACCTGTTTGTACAAATAAATATATTGACATATGTCCTAAGATCCTTTGGCTACAATCCTTGGGAATGTTCCTAATCAGGATAGGATAGTGATTCAGAATGAGTACTTATCCGCCGTTCCCACCACTTCCTAGCTGTGTGACCCCAGCCAAGTGACAACCCTTTGTGCCTCAGTCCCCATAGCTATCAAGTGGGAATAATCATAGGACCTGCTTTATATGTGTGTTACAGTGGGCTGTAACCCATGTGGGTTTTAGTGGGCTTCTGGGAAAACGTTTTTAATCATTTCTGGTACATAGCTAGAGTAATTATCTTTCTTTGGCCTTCATTATTAACTCTGCTAAATTTGCTCTTGCATTGACCTAGTGTCCAAATTCAAATGCGATGATATGTAAATTACAGTTTCTTTATTTTGAGAAAATAGAAGTAATCATGCCTGTTCCAATTTGCTAGACTGTCAGGCTGCGCTGTGGGGTGGGGGCGGCAGCTCCGAGCTCTTTCCTGTGAGAAGGCCTCACTCTCACTGGCCTTCATGTTCAAGAAGAGTAGCCAGAAAGGAGAGGTGTGGGCAGGAACAGGCGTGGGGGCCAGGAATGTCTGCATCTAATTTGCCACATTTAAAAGAACATTGGGAGTGTGAGGACCTGGCTTCACTTTGCAATCTTGATAAAAATAACTTGACCTCAGTTTTGCATATCTAAAAAATGAAGATAATATCTTAATCAACCAATTTCCCAGGGTTATTCTGAAGATCAATTGCATTAGTTCATTTGAGTGATCTGCAGACACTATTCTTGTGTAAGATATGATTGTTTTTTCTGTTTTTGTTTAAACCAATAGGGAGTGCTTGCAGCGTTCCAGACCATGGAAAGAAATGTTTTCCTTCTTAAATCCAGTAAGGCATGTTGCTAAATTATCTATGTGCAAAAAAAAAAAAAAAAAAAGAAAAAAAATAAAGAGAGATACAGTCAGAGGATTGTATTACATTTTTTTTCCGTTTCTGGTTTTTATGAGAGCCTTTCAAAATTTCTGAATATGATGGGGTACACGTATTTTGCATGGTTTTTTCCCATGCTTTTGCTTGTGTACAGATGGAGTCAACGTTATAAGCATGTCCTTCACCTGGAGAGTATGCACTGTGCCCACATTTAAAACCAGCAACATAAATTTTCCTCAGGGAAAGTCACTGTCTCAAGAAATGGATTCCTATATGTACTTATGTAAAACATGTACATTCAACAAAAACTTTACTGCTTTTCTCATAATTTTAGAAAATTCTCACACATAAGTTAAGAAGGGGGGAACACCCTCACTTCTAATTTCTCCTTACTTTCCCCACTTAATGGCAATTTATGCTGACTACTTTGCAAGCACTTTTGACATCTCTGCTTCCAAGATGATACGTGAAGACCTTGAGAATGTCTGTTTGCAGAGTGCACTCAGAATCGGCAGCAGATCCCAGTCTTTACTTGGGGTGCACCATGGTTTTGCAGACTCTTTGAGAGCAGGGCCTGTGTCATTCGTCTGCATCTAGTCCTGTCTTTGGCTCTTTATAGGCAGTTAGTGAAGGTGTGTTTGCTGAACTGGTCTGTACTGCAGAACTGAGTAAGTCAATCTATCCACCGTGTGATGCTACAGGCCACTGTGGAAATGAGCGGTGATCAAAGTTCAGCGTGAGACAGAGATTGTTCAGCTATCATGAGGATATGTCCACCTCTGAGTGCCCATCAATTGACTAATGGCCCTCCCCTGCCCTTACCCACCTGACCATTCATCCACTTTTGAAGTGAGATAAACTCAGACATAAAATCCCTTGGAAGGACAATGAAAAACAGATCAGAAAAACATAACAATTTACAATCTGTTAACACACCTCTAGGCTTCCTGCCTAATTTCCCCCCGGCTCTCCATTCGGATCCTAGGAATTTAGAAGAAAAAGATATTTTCAAGGCAGGCTTAACTAGTATTCCACAAATATGTGATAGAATGAGTGCTCATGTTGACACCTGTAAAAATCTTATGGAAATTTTTCCACATTTATATTTCATACGGTAAAGTGTTTTAGCTGTAGGGAGACAGTCAGACCTGCTCTATCCCGAGCCCTTGATGTGACTACTTTTACCACATGAGATGCTTTCTTAGCACAATTTTTAGGGACAGCTAAAACTGGCAGTGTAGGACCACATGAGGTTTATTTCGGTTACAGGCATCGTAGGTTAAATAATTCCATAGCAATAGGTACTGCAAAGGTGCTTCTGCTTGGGATTTTTCCTTTAGGATATTTTGCTCTTGGAAATATCAAACATGTGCCCACGGCAAATAGCTAAATAGCTGCAATTTTCTAGCTCATTCCTATTTTTGGCTTTCAGTGCCAGAGGCGTTTGAACACCCATGTTGGAGGTTGGATTCTCACAGAGACTCAGGGACTGAAGAGGCCAAGCTGTTTTAGATCAATTGCTCCCCGTGCTTAAAGGCCCAGTAAAAACAGGTTATAATGTTTACATGACTTTTTATGGGTCAGAGTTTATTACGGTTCTATTCTACGGCCTACAGCAGAGGGACATTTTACAAGATTTTCTGCATTTGACAGTCCTGTTTCAGTGCATCTGGTAGGGGAAGTATTTTTTTTTTTTATTCCTTTTATTCTCTCTCTTTCTCTCTATTTTATTCTTTCCTTTCCCAAAACAAAGTAAGCTCTTAAGGCTCCCTGATTGCAAGCAATCTTTCTTTTCCCTGGAAAGCTGTATACCAGTTTTGATTCAAGATTCTGTAGACGGTTTAGAGAAACCTTACGATTTCAAATAGCTTTCAGTCATCCTTTGGAGGTTAGTATACATAATACTTACAAACAGAAAGAGATTTTAGCAGGAGACATTCCAATTTGCACGAGCACCATGCAGTTTTTTTCTTCTATGTGGCAGTTAGAGAGTTGGGTGGGCCAGACCCCAGACTGCAGAGACTGGCAAGTACTACCCTTCTACCATTTGGTGGTTTATGTCGGTCCGCAGACTTCCTAACCTTTCTGAGCTTGAGGTTAATGATACCCACTCACAAGATCATTAGAAAAGTTAAAAAATGAAATTATGCCTGAGTCATGCACAGGGCTATGATTGTTTTGTTCATCATTTCCCTTATCTGCGATTACAGAGCACCTACTATGCACTGAACAATTTTATGGGCCCTAAAGGTGTAGCAAGTGAACAAGAGTCATGGTTCCCTTTTCAGGCTCTATACAAATACACCTACGTCAATCTCAGAGTTAAGCGCCAGTAAAAAAATAAATCAGAGCAAGAGACAGTGACTGAAGGTCTCTGTGCTGTTTCTGACGGATTAGTCAAGAAAAGCCTTATGACCAGGTGAATTTGAGCAGAAGGACGATTCCTGTCGCTGAATAAGCCTTCAGGCTCCCTGGGGCAAATCAATTCTGGCAGAGGGAAAGGAAACACCCGGCCTGGGAGGCGGGAGAGGGCAGGGGTGCTGAGGAATAGCGTGGAAGGCGCGTGCGCGCAGCACTCTAGGGAGAGAGGTTGGAGATGAGACCCGAGGAGGAGATGTACAGGACGGGTAGACTCACATTTACTCGGAGAAGAATAGGGAGCCACTGGACGTTCGAGTGCAAGGTGTAATCTGGTTACATACTGGAAGGATCATTCTGACTCCATTTGGAGAACTGGCTGTAAAGGAAGCAGGGAAGACGATGGCAGAAATCTCTCCCACAGATGGAGCGGCATGACCCTGGCAGCGGCTCTCGGGAAGTTGGCATTGTGTGTCTTGGGCAAGGATCATGTGTTTATTAACATACAACTTTGTTCATAATCATGAGATCATATTAATCGTGTTTATTCATCATCATCTTTTTCCTATTATCATCTTTATTTTTAAAATGTTTAAAATATTAGGTTCTCTTCCTCAATGAGGGGTGCTTTTTGTTCCAGAAGACTTTGGTGTCAGTGTATTTCGTCCACATATATTAAAATTAAAAAAAATCAAAACAGTGTGGCCAAGCTCACTTCTGGTGGGGGCGGCCAGGATACTGCGTGGGGGGTCAGACAGAGGTGGCCTCTCAGCTCATGGAGGGTTATAGCCTGGAACAGGGCACTTGTGTCCTGGAGAAACATCCTCAACCCCAGGTAAAATCCAGTGGCCCACACTCTGAAGTGCTATAAGAGGACGACCCACTGTGAGCGCCCCTAGGGTGGTTCTCAGTCTGTCTGTCTGTGCATCAAATTCATCCGCGGCATCTTTTGAACATACAGAGGATGAAGCGTCTCTAACAGGCATGTACAGGCGGCTGCACTGATGGGCCGGCTGCTCAGCCAGGGTGAGGAAACTCGTCCTGTGGGCAAAGAACATCCAGATGTCCAGTGTGCTTTGGGGAAGTGAAAGAGAGAGAGAAGGGGTGTGCTGGTGGTGGGGACACTGTGGAACACTTTCATCCTTGTAACCTCAGCCCCTGCAGGAACTGTTTCCATCTTATGAGTCCTATCACACAGCCATCTTCAGAGCTGCCCTTCCTTCCCTGCGGGCAGAGTGCGGAGCTGTCTGCAGGGTGTGACTTGAAGGGGCTGACGCTGTAGTCCTCAGCTCCGCGCTGCCAATCATGCCTGAAATTCCACCCTGAGAGATGAACGTTCTAAACATTTGACCCCTATAAAAATGCCAGCGCTGCTAAGAGGGATGATAAATCATTAATACCACTTTGTGGGTTTATCAGATCCTTTTCATGCTGGAGTGGGGAGAAAGGTTGGGAGTGGGTGAGGAATGCTCCCCTGGAGTCGGGTGTGGTGGGAAGCTGAGAGCAGCATCGAAGGTCAGGTCCGTTTCCCGGTGGGTCTGAGCAGAGGGCTGGCCATCGGGCAAAAGCAAGCTCTCGGCTTTGTGGGGGGAGAGCCGGGCATAACACCCCAGTAACTGCTCTATAGTGTCCACTTGCGCAGGGTGATTAAAGCTATTAAGTGACTGGCTTCTGAGAGGCAGTCAGGGGCGGCGTTAGTCCTCCAAGCTGCTCTCATTCAGCTGTTTGAAATGGCAGGCCACCACATCTGTTAAAAAAAAAAATTATATATATATGTTCTCCTGAATTTTTATGAGTTGGACTCATCACATCTCTGGCTTGGCTTGAAAAAATAGTAAAAGCTAGAATATATAACTGGTTTCCATCCCCCAGAGTGGGTACGCGTATCATATTATGTGATCCTTGGAAAACGTCCCTTCCTCTGCAAACCCAGCCACACTCCGGTGTTTTCTCATGCTCAAATTGACTCTCTCTGCCAACTGCTGGGCTCACTCTCACAGTACAGGTGGTCAAATCAAAATCAGGAACCAGCACATGCTGTATTTTTTTTAACCTTATCATATATATGTAAGACTAATATTAAAAGATAGCCTTTGTGTGTTTGCCTTTCCTGCAGGCCACACACACATGCCGAGCAATGTAGTCTTTGTTTAGGTATCTACGACATGCTGAAATCTTGCACTGGGATTTTATATGGATTATTAGTTTTTCTTGGAACTTTTGACCAATGACACATCTTTGGAGAAATTCTCAAGCCCACATCATTCAAAGATGGCTGTCACACCTGCAATTGTCCAGATAAAAACAAATGACCTGAGATTCCCAATGCGAATGTTGTAGACTCATGGCATGGAAATAAAGAAGCTTGCTTTTCAAGGAAGTCACCTTATTCATCTTTGTACTCTCCTCCGGTTAGAACCTAATGCTTGCACATGCAAACTTCTCAAAATATGTGTGGTGGATGAGGAATGAATGCGCAGAGCAGACTGTGTATTAGAGACACAGACCAGGACGGTGTGGGGCATGGAGGGAAAGGGCACTGTCTGATAACATTGGATAAAGGCAGGTGTGTCTTGCTTGCCCAACAGTTTGGTAAACACAATCACCGTCCTGATAGTTTTTAAAGCATTTTAGTGGAAGTGTACTTTTCTCTAGAGATATAAGACCAGAGGCAGAAGTTTGGCCAGTTTTCAAGTATGTAAAAATGGCATTTACAACTGTTTGAGTTATAGACATGTCAAAAAGAGCTGTGCTAAAGGCTGCTTGCCTCTCCCCCTTAAAAATACTCTGTAAAAATTTGGATGACTAGTTTTTAAGTTTTTAGGAAACACAGTCTCCGAAGTGAGAGCACAATTGATCATGACTGTTAAACTGTACTTTAGTTCTATTATTAATTCTGCATGATTTATTTGAGCTCATATGTGCTCGTAGCTCCTTCCCTTTCCATATGGAAAAGTGTTTCTGTTCAATGTATTTTCGTCCTTAATCATAGTGGTCTATGATGATCTTAATCATAGTGGTTAAGCTTTGGTATCTTTTGAGATACTGTACATACATTCAATAATGATTTTAACTTTCCTATTTGACTTGTGGGATCAGGTCATGCTTTGTGAAATACTTAGTGTCCTGCTGTGGGGAACATAAGTGAAGGTTTGGGCAGATTCAAATGCCCTGAGTTTTATGTGCAATGATCAGTAGGTTTCTATTTGTTAACAGCTGTACTGGCTCAAGGAAGGCACTACAGGTGTTTTTAATTTTAACTGACTATTTCTGACAAGACATTGAAGAATCAAGTTCTTCCTTGACTGAAAAAAAACCCCAATATTTAATTTATAATTCTTTATTATAGCTAACAATAAAAATGATGCACTGTTCATGACATGCAAAATGCAAACAATCTGTAATTCAGTAAGTGATTTACTTCAGCTCCTAAGGCAAATGGGACATAAAACGTATGAAGATATTGTCTTTCAAGTTTAGATTTTGATGGGGGGAGAGAGATAAAATTAGTACAGAAATGACTCTAGCATAAGCTAGAAATCCTTAAGTGTCAGAAGCAGTGCTATTTAATTGACCATTCAGAAAAGGGAGGTGCAAGAGCTGGACAGTTAGTGGGAAAGCTGGTATTTGAGAGGGGCCTTGATGGTTGTGCAGAATTTGGATATCTTCCAAGGGAGGAAGGGCTTGCAATCAGCTATAACAGCAGCAGGGAAACAGAATTCACGAAATTGTGTCTTCCATTCTATGCAGGGAAGGCATGAGATACAATCTTCAGAGATGGATTCTTCAAGGTCTGAGATGCCACGGTAATGAATTGGAACGAATATCTGAGCACATGGGTGAGCCAATGAATTCTTCTGAGCAGGTAAACAGAGAATGCATTATTTGAAGGTGAATCTGAGGTGATGAGTAGGATCAACTAGACTAGGAAAGAAATGGGGTTAGTCTCAGGCTCTGAATAAAAGGAAGTGGCTTGCAGACAGCATGGAGATGGTGGAGGTCAGAGATACTGGGAAATCAGGATTAAAGTCAACTTGATATTCCATCTGGGGGTAGAAAAGAAAACATGATAAGAACTAACAAGAGAGGCTCGGCACCTGTGGCTCAAGTGGCTAAGGCACCAGCCACGTACACCTAAGGTGGCGGGTTCAAATCCAGCCCGGGCCTGCCAAACAACAATGATGGCTGCACCAAAAAAAAAAAAGCCAAGTGTTATGGCAGGCCCCTGTGGTCCCACCTACTTGGAAGGTGGAGGCAGGAAACTCGCTTGAGCCCAGGAGTTGGAGGTTGCTGTGAGCTGTGATGCCATGGCACTCTACCCAGGGGGACAGCTTGAGGCTCTGTCT
>CAUYTI010106875.1:0-16441 GCA_963575145.1 Galago senegalensis
GGTGACCCCAATAATCACCCTCCCACCCCCCATCCACATCCGTTTCCTCCCCCGCGCCCTCACCCCGCCCCAAAATCAAAGGTTATAATTTTGTTATATATTTACAATTTAAACTATTTATTTGCTTTTTTTGTATTTTAATACCATATTTATCCCTTTTTATTTGGGGATGGGGGTCGGGTTGGGTACGCAAGGGGTGGGGGTGGGGGCGGGAGGGTGATTGGTGTGATCACTTATATGATTTATCTTACAAGGGTACAAGTTAATCTTTCAAAAAAAAAAAAAAGAACACTCCTGTGCAGATTACATGGAGGGAGGGCCTCGGCAGAGTGGCAGGGAGGTTCCACAGTGGTCCTCTGCAGCGGCAGCTCACTAGCTGAAGAACGAACATAAAGGGAAGAGGATGCCTAGACTTAGATAAGAACTGGATTAAAAAAGGGCATAAAACTAGTAAAGCCCACCCCTAAGAGTAGAAGAGGAGTTTGATCACCTCCTTGAGGTGGGACTCTCAATAGAAAGGAACAGGAAAAGGAATTTACCTCCATGTGGCAGGGGGCCTCATTAAGAGGGGTTAAAAGTAACAGGAGGAGGCAGGGTGCCTCCAGGAGGCAGAGGGCCTCAACAAAAGTAAGAGGGATTGAGAGGAATTGTTTAGCCTCCATGAATAAGTGGTGTGTGAAAGAGTGACTGTTTGTACAGCTCCATGACTGGTCATAGTTATTGAGCTCCATTGGGACTTAACCTGCGGTTCTGTGGTGATTACATAAGGCATAATGGTGACCTGCTGCACAGCTGTAAACCAGGCCTGCGGTTTATATGAGTGCCCCTCAGCTAAGACACTCCTTAAAGCCTCGAGCGGTATGGCTAGGTGGGTTCCTGAGAGATCTTCAACCCTGCCTTGTCTGTTTGCACCATAGGAATGGGTCCTACATTGGCTAAGGAAACTCTTCTAGGGTTAATGGTTTAGAATTTTAAAAAGGGATTTATTTATTTATTTATTTATTTGCAGTTTTTGGCTGGGGCTGGGTTTGAACCCACCACCTCTGGCATATGGGGCTGGCACCCTACTCCTTTGAGCCACAGGTGCTGCCCTTAAAAAGGGCTTTGTAAGGGACAATGGAATTATTATGACCCCTGAAATGTTGAGACAACTTTGTGAGCTAGAATGGCCATCCTTTGGAGTAGACTGGCCATCAGAAGGGGGTTTAAATGTAAGTTTAGTAAAGTAGGTATAGAGAGTGGTGACTAGTAAGCCTGGATACTCTGATTAGTTCCATACATAGACATTTGGTTGACACTAGTGTTATAGCCACCCCTGTGGCTGAGAGGACAAGTGACCATTGTGATGGTAGAAGCAATGAGAGATTAAAGAATCTGAAAAATCTAAAGCAGAAGAATAACAGATTAAAAGACCTGGTGACAAACTAAAAGGCCAAGTACTAGTAGATCTTACTCCAGAGGACCCACCTGAAATACATATAAGGCCACGATGACATTTACTGACAAGGGAACTGTTGATCTCAAGGTTCCCACACCACATCTATGTTAACTGTAACTATGCCCCAGGAAGAATGGAGATTATTCAGGAGGCCAGAATAAGAAAACTTAGAGTCAGAGTTAATTGCTACATGGCCTGAGGTGTGGGCAGAAAACAACCCCCCTGAACTGGCCATAAACCAGGAACCTGTGTATCTGAAACTAAAGACAGAGGCACAACCTGTCAGACAAAGGCAGTATCCAATGCTAAGGGCAATACTGGAGGGAATTCAGGTCCTTTTGAGAGAGGATACCTGAGAAGGGTGAGGTCTAGGAGAACAGGTCTTCTCTAGGAGACCACAAGGATACACCTGTGTGGTCCTCTCCATGGTGACTCAGCTCTTGGGAATTTGTAAACCTAACTTCCTTGAACTCCAAGTTCCATGAAATCCTGTAGTTCTGTAGGGGCTGGAATCGTATCTCCCTCTTGATTCAAACTGGACAATGAGAAGGGTACCTTTGTGTTGGAACTTTTGGACTGTCAATAAAAAGGGAAAGACCAAGCCAGTTAGAAAGCAGGACCATTTGGAATTCTTCTGTGCCCGTAAGCTCCCAGCTGGTGAATAAAACCCTTCCTCTTATAAACATGGTGTTTGGGTGCTCTTTCTCTCTTGGGTCTCGTCTTCCTGCAACATTTTAAACAGGCTAAGGTCTTATGGAACTATCCATTCCTGCCAGTCACAATAGAACACCCTCTTTTGCCAAAGCTAGGGACCTCAGAGTATCACCCTGTGCAAGACTTAAGACTAGTTAAACTACTGTAACTTTGTACCCCACAGTGCCAAACCTGTGCACTCTTCTTAGCTCCATATCAGCAGAGGTTGCTTGGTTCACTTGTTTAGATTTGAAAGATGCCTTCTTTACAACCTGAGTGGCCCCAGTAAGTCAGAAGCTGTTTGCCTTCCAGTGGGAAGACTCCTGAAATGGAGTTTTTTAACAACATACCTGGACTCGGTTGCCACAAGGGTTCAAAAACTCCCGTACAATCTTTGTAGAAGCACTGGCCCGGGACCTGTCAACCTTTCCTGCACAACAGTTACAGTGCACCTTACTGCAATATGTGGATGATTTACTATTAGGCCATGAGACTAGGAAAGGATGTGTTGAAGGAACTGATATGTTGTTAAAACATTTAGAGAATTGTGGATATAAAATTTCCTGAATGAAGTTTTAACCTGTAATTTGTAACCTGCCTGTTCCCAAGGCCAGGCGGCAGTTGTGAGAATTTCTATGGATCCTAAATGTTGCTGTGCTTGCTAAGCCCTGTATGAAGTTACAAAGCAGGGGTGGGGGGAGGGAGGGCAGGTAATAAAGAGCCTCTAGGATGCTGGTTCTCAATCTTCCTCCTGTGGGTCTCCACCTATAGGTTGAGAACCGCTGCCGTAGTGTGAAAGGCCCTCAGGAAAAAGCATTCCAAGCCATTAAAAAAAAAGAACTCCCATGGGCAGCGCCTGTGGCTCAAAGGAGTAGGCCGGGCGATACCCAAGGTGGCAGGTTCAAACTCAGCCCTGGCCAAAAACTGCAAAAAAAAAAAAAAAGAGCTCCCACCTGGAACATCTGCCCCAAAAGCAGAAATTGTAGCACTCACCAAGGCTCTGAAATTAAGATAAGACAGTCAACACTTATACTGATTCTAAGTATGCCTTTTTAACCCTGCATGTACATGATGCACTGTATAGAGAAAAAGAACTATTAAGCTCAGCTGGAAAACAAGTAAAATACTTATTAAAGGCTATGTGGAAACCTGGCAAGGTGGCAGTAATGCATTATAAAGGACACCAAAAGCAGCAAGGACATGTTATCTTAAGGAATACTAAAACTGACTCAGAAGCACGCTGGGAAGCAGCAAGCCAATGTATATTTGCAGCCCTACTACCTTGGGTCCCAAATGTAATACCAGTATACAGTGAAGAAAAAAGAAAAAGAACTGGAGTGTTTAGCACAAGAGCAAGCATTTGCCATAGATGTTGGTTGGATGTGTTTACCAGATGGAAGAATAGTTGTGCCAGAATTATTGGGAAGTACTGTAGTGGGAAACTACAGGAAAGTATTTCTATCTAAAACATCTACCAAGCCTGGCAAAAGCAGTAAGTCAAAGATGTGTCACTTGTAGCTAATTTAATGCCAAACAAGGCCCGTCAGCCACTGGGTATTCAGTGTAAGAAATACACCCTTTGAAAACATTCAAAGTGGACTTTAATGAAATGCCTCCAAGCAGAGGAAATAAGTATCTGCTGATATAACTCAGGGTGGTGAGTCAAGCTTTTCCTACTTGAAGTGAAAAAGCCAAAGATGGCACATGTTTCCTACTTAGAGAAATCATCCCTGAATATGACCTGCCTCTTTACTTAGGCTCTGCTGAAGGACCTGCTTTTGTGGCTCCATTTCTGAGTTTGAGGTTCCTGTGAGCTGTGACACTACGGCACTCTACTGAGGGCAACATGGTGAGACTGAGTCTCAAAAACAAAAACAGAAACACCTCCCAAACTTCCTTCTCCCTACTGCCCCTAGAGAAATTTAGGTTTTCCAGTTTATGATTCTAAACTGAAAAGACAAAGCATGATGTGAAAAGAGATTGGAGTGACCATGAATGGCTCCCCAGCCACCTGGGCTGAAGGTGGGTCAGGGGGACACTGAACCCCAATATATTGGTTTGGCTCCCCGTTTTGGCTCAATGGTGAAGGAGGAAGCATCTTTCCTTCCCAAAGGTGATGAAGTGAGAGGGGCACAGAGCACTGCAGAGGGAACCGGGAAGGCTGAAGAAAGTGGAGAAAATGAGGCACAAAAACAGGTGGGGACGATGCAGGTGACCTCCCTGGATCCCAGAAGAAGGAAGAAGAGAGAGAGAGACAGCAACAGAAGAGATGGAAGAAATAACTGAGGAGGGAGCAGAAGGGGAAGAGGAGGAGGAGGAGGAAGCTGAGGGCGAAGAAGAGCCAGGAGAAGAAGACTCTTAGGCCTTTCATGTTTAATTTCTTCCAGAAAACCCAAGCCGTGAAGCAACATTTCAAATGTCTCTCACAAACCAAACTCTACAAAATACCTTGGCCTAAAGCTAGCACAGCTCTCAGTACATTTGGGGTTCACCGAGGACATATCAAACCTGACATGCTTAGATGTGATGTGCACGGATAACTCCTTAATCATGTTGATAGGAAATTAAATGTGAATATGGTGTGTGCATACCATCACATGCCTGACGCTCTTGGTCTTGAAACACTCAACAATTTGTTTGTTTTTGCTTTGCGTGACTAGACCTTATTAATACACTAAAAAAAATCCAATTGTTAAATTGGATTATCTGATTACAAGCAGTTTCAGAAACAGTAACAAATGAGACCAGCAAAGCCTTAACCGTACTGGCCCATGAAGAAACCCAAATGAGAAATGCTATTTATCAAAACCGACTAGCCCCAGACTATTTTCTAGCAGTTGAAGGAGTGCATGGAAAATTCAATTTGACTAACTGTTGCTTACAGATTGATGATGAAAGATAAGTAATTGAAGATATAACTAAAATAACTCGTGAACACTAAAACTGACGCAGAAGCACACTAAAATAACTCATGTACCTATACAAGAGTAGAATGAATTTAACCCGGATTTTTTATTCGGTGAATGGTTTTCTAAACTAAGAGGATTTAAAACTATAATTATAGGTTTTCTTTTTATACTTGGAGGATGTTTGCCTTTGCCTTGCTTATTACTTATCTTTGTTCAATTTCTCAAAGGCATAATCTCTGCAATTGTGATAAAAAAGAAGGCAGGCAACGTGTTCATGACTCAACGATATCAAGAAGCTATAGATACCGATAATGAATGAGATGAGACCCCATTCCTGACCGATGGGATCTTAAAGGGGGGAATGAGGAAGGAGAAATAAATCTTATACTTCTTAGTGATCCCGAGAAAGTAGCAGGCAGCTGCAGAAGAACTCCTCCTTTAAAGATAAGAACAAACTTTACACTGAGCTGAAATAACCCTGAAAAGCAGAAGAAAAAAAGAAAGACTATGTAACACTTAGACGTGCATGGATAAAAAAGACCACGTAAGACTAATAACAGTACTCTGGTTTCTAACATCTGTAGCCATAACTATGTAGCTGATATTGAACTGAAAAAAAAAAAAGGTATAAAAGATCCTGAAAAAAAACCTGTTCCTCAAAACTCAGCATTTCATGCCCTTGAGGCACCTGAGTTCTACCCTCAATTAAAGATTCCTTTCTCTTATTGTGGTATCTATCTGTTTTATTTTAACAGTATCTATCTGTTTTAATTTGCAGTTTTTCTATAACACTAAGATTCTTGGCTCAATCATTCCTTGAAGCACCCTTGGAAAAGAGCTGGCACTCTTGTCCTTTTTATCCCAAGGGTCTCCCTGGGCTTGCTGCACTCTCCTCTACCCTGAAAGGCAGCCTGCTCTGAATGTCCTAGCCCTGTGAGATCACACAGATCCCCCTGGGACCCATCAGTCTTCTTGTGGCCACCAAAGTTTCGGGAGGCATTGGGAAATAGTTGAGTAGGGACTAGTGACAAGAAAACTGAAGGGCTGCAGCTCCCTGGGGATGACAAAGGCACACAATGGGTAGAAAAACAGCATGTTACTCACCACCCGGCTCAGGTTGAGGTCAGGGATTATAATCCCAAAGCGGGTGGCAGCCCAGTGCTCTGTGATTAAGAAACTCCCAGGTCACTGGCAGCAGCAGAGTGTAGACTTGCTACAGTAGAGAAGCTCCTCACCAGTTCTAGAGTCCCCAGTTTGGAGGAGGAAAAACACAAACCCCACCTACCCTTTCCACAGGGCTTCAAATTCCTGGGGGTTGATCCTTGCTAAAATGTTGCTTCTTCCTGTCCTGCTCTGCAACTTCTTCCTGTTGAATTTCTGATAGTTTCTGGAACTGTTTCCTTCAGAATCACACTTGGCCTATGTTTTTTTCCATCAAAACTCCTCCTTCTTTCTGAGATGATCTGGCAACTAATGTCTCTAGTCAGCTATCTTGCCTCCCCTCCTTCCACTGGGATTTTAAAAGAGACTGTATTGAATCTGTAGATCATTCTGTTGCCAGAACAAGGAGTCCATCCTCCTGACACCCAAGGCAATCCAGGGAGAAGTGGATAAGAGTTCAACAGTATCACTTTTATTTACAGAAAAACCAGAAATGCCAGTGAACAGCGTGGATATTTATCTCCCCAAAGTATTGCTCTGCTATCGTGCTTCGTTCTGGTATTTTTATGCCTTCACAGTAAAATCATACACCAGCATAGTATACATTAAACAAATCCCCCCCCCCCCCGCATAAGTTATAAAGTCAAATATCTCTTGTTTGCAAGGTGGCTGCATCTGTAAAGTATTTTTAGTTAGACTAAGTTTACAGCCAGTTAAGGCTTCATTGAGTGCCTGAGAGTGCCCTGGGTCCTTGACCGGTACCATGGAGTCCAGTTTCCCAGCTTATCTATGACTGTAGGTAGGCCTTAAAAGTGAACAAACATTCACATTGTATATCGAAGCAGTACCCTGAACCCCATAAATGCATCAATGTACAAAGTTATAATGAATAAAAAATAAAAAATAAATTTAAAAAAGTGGATAAACCATCTCCAGAGGTTGGCACATAGGCTCAGCTGGACTTGTTAGGGCCTGACCAGTATTACCTGCCTGAAATGGCCATTCAGGTTAACAGTGGCTAACAACGTGGAGTTGTATGAATATTTTAATAATATTAATTCTTCCAGTTATCAACACAGAATGTCTTTACATTTATTTGAATTTACTTTAATTCTTTTCCTCAGTGTTTTACAGTTTTAAGTGTACAAGTTTTTCTTTTCTTTCTTTTTTGTTTTTGGAGACAGAGCCTCATTTTGTTGCCCTTGGTAGAGTGCCATGGAGTCATAGTTCACAGCAACCTCAAACTCTTGGGCTTAACAGATCCTCTCACCTCAACCTCCGGAGTAGCTGGGACTATGGGTGCCCACCACAACACCTGGCTATTTTTAGAGATGGGGTCTCGCTCTTGCTCAGGCTGGTCTTGAACTCATGAGCTCAAGTGATCTATTTGCCTTGGCCTCCCAGAGTGGTAGGATTACAGGCATGAGCCGCTACACCCAGCCCAGTGTATAGGTTTTTCACCTTCTTGGTTACGTTTATTCCTAAGTATTTTATTCTTTTTGATTCTATTGTAAATGGAATTTTTTTTAATTTCCTTTTTTTGGCAATTCATTGTTAGTGTATAGAAACATGACTGATTTTTTGGATGTTGATTTTGTTTACTGGAATTTTGATGAATTCATTTATTAGTTTTAACAGTTTTGGGGGGGACTCTTTAGCATTTTATATATATCTATAAGATTATGTCATATAGATAATTATGCAAATAGATAATTTTACTTTTCCCTTTCTGATTTAGAGGCTCCCTTTTTTCGCTTGTCTAATTGCTCTCATTAAGACTTTCAGTATTATGTTGAGTAGATACGGTGAGAGTGCATATCATTTTCTTTTCAAGAACTTAGAGGAAAAGCTTTCACCAGTGACTAAGATGTTAGCTTAAATTTTCACATATGGCCTTTATTTTGTTGAGTTAAATTCCTTCTATACATAATTTGTTGAGAGTTTTATTACCAAATGGTGTTGAATTTTGTCAAATACTTTTTTAGCATCTATTGACATGATCATGTGATTTTTATTCTTTAATCTGTTAATGTGGTATAAGACATTGTTTGGTTTGAGTATGCTGGCTCATCCTTGCATTAATGGGATAATTTCTTCTTGGTCATGGTGTATCATCCCTTTAATGTGCTGTTGAATTTGGTTTGCTGATATTTGGCTGAAAGTTTTTGATTCATCAGGAATATTGACTTGTAATTTTCTTTTTCTTTCTTTCTTTCTTTTTTTTTTTTGAGATAGAGTCTCATTGGTCTGTTTCCCCAGGCTGGAGTGCCCTGACATCAGCCTAGCTCATAGCAACCTCACACTGGGTTCAAGGGATCCTCCTGCCTCAGTCTCCCCTGAGTAGCTAGGAGTACAGGTGCATATCAATGTGCTCAGCTAATTTTTCTATTTTTAGTAGAGATGGGGGTCTTGCTCTTGCTAAGGCTGGCCCCAAACTTCCGAGCTCAAGGGATCCTTCCACCTCGGCCTCTCAGAATGCTAGGATTACATGTATGAGCCATTGGCCTGGCCATAATTTCGTTTTTTTTTTTTTTTTATGGATTTCTCATTTTTGGTTTTCAGGGTGATACTGGCCTCTTACAAAGAGTTTGGAAACATACCTTCCTATGTATTTTTGGAGAGTTTAAGAAGGTTGATATTTATTCTTTAAATATTTGGTAGAATTTAACTGTGAAGCCACCTGGTGCTGGATTTTTCTTTGTTGGAAAGTTTTTGATTACTAATTCAATTTCCTTGTTATAGGTCTATTTAGCCTTTCTATTTCTTTATAATTGAGTCTTGGTTAGTTGTATGTTTCTAGGAACTTATCCATTTTTTTAGGTTGTCCATTTTGGGGGGTGTATAATTATTTATAGTCATCTCTTATGATCATTTGTATTATATTTTTGTGGCATTAACTTGTGATGTTTCTTCTTCTATTTCTGATTTTATTTATTAAAGTCTTTTCTCTCTTTTTTTTTCCTCTTTAATTAGTCTAGTTAAGGGTTTGGTGATTTTGTGGGAAGTTTTCTGTTTATCAGTTTATTTACTTGTAATAGGTCTATTCAGATTTTCTATTTCTTTTTGAAAAAAAATTTTTTTTTTGGTAGTTTGTATGTTTCTAGAAATTTGTCCATTTCATCTAGGGTATCTAACTTATTGGTATAGAATTGTTCATACTATTTTCTTATACTCTTTTTTATTTCTGAACTGTCAGTAATAATTTCCCCTCTCTGATTCCTGGTTTAAGTAATTTGAGTCTTCTCTCATTTTTTCTTGGTCAGGCTATTTAAAGGTTTGTCAATTTTATTGATCTTTTTTTCAAAAAAATCACTGGTTTAGTTGATTTCCTCTATTGTTTTTATGTTCTCTTTTTCACTTATTTTCACTGTAATCTTTGTTCCTTCCTGCACTTGTTTTGTGTTTGGCTGGCTCTCTTTTTCTAGTTTCCTATGATAAAAGGTTAGAGAACATACTTTGTATGAATTGATCTCTTTAAATTCACTAAGAAGTACTTTCTGCCTTATGATATGATATACGTAGAGAATGTTCCTTGTTCACTTGATAAAAATCTGTGTTTGGATACTGTTGTATGCAGTGTTCTGAAGGTGTTTGTTAGATATACTTGTATTATATTGTTTGTCAAGTCTTCCACTTCCTTGTTAATGTCCTGTCCAGTTGTTCTATCCATTATTGAAGGTGCAATCTTGAAATTTCCCAACTAGGGAATAATTCCCGCCCCACCCCCCAAGTAGCTGCAACTACAGCCATGCACCAGCCTACCTGGCTAGCTTTTTTATTTTTGCTTTTTGAGACAGAATTTTGCTGTGTTGCCCAGGCTGGTCTTGAATTTCTGGCCTCAAACCAGCCTTCTGTCTCAGGCTCCCAAAGCGCTGGAATTACAGGCATGTACCATCATGCCTGGCTGGGAATTTAGCTTTTAGTAAAAATGAGATTGCTTTTATTGGTGGCCATTGCCCCCAAAATTATCTTAAAATATTTTTGAGCAGAAGTAATATTAAAACAAAGGTATAGTTCTTAAAGATGATTGATTTGCAGTGAAAATGTATATGTTTGTGTTATCTTGTTGAAGAATTTTTCCTGATCCTTTGGAGGAAAGGAATTTCTTTTTCTTCTGTACCATGTCAGCAATTTATTTAGGCACTTCATGATGGTATTAAATCATTTGTCCATTTAGCTGGTCTTCTTTAGAGTGGTTTCAGCTCTTCAAAGGATAAGAACTTTATAACACCAGCCCCATTTATTTCAGAATAAATGTTAAGAAGAAACAGCATCGCTATCAAGCCAAATAAGGGTATGAGGCCAAGCGTATTATTTTATATTGTGGTTAAGAATATGGATGCTGGAGGCAGAATAACTGGGTTTGAAGGCGGACTTTGTCACTTACTATGTATTAACTGCTTAGTAAAGTTATCAGTCTTCCCAAGCCTCAATTTTTTTATCTTTTAAGTGGAGGTAATAATGGCATCTTCCTGCTAGAGTTGTTGTCATGAGCAAGTGAAATAATCTAATAATGTCGCTAAGTGGCGTGGATAAGGGCCAGGTACTCAGTAAGAGCTCAGTTAACAAAAAATGGTTATAATCATTATTATGGCCTCCTACCTGGACAATGTAAGGTGGCAATGATTTCCCCAGAGAACCTGGCTTCAATTTCATTCTTTTGGAAGTGGCACAAAGTAGACCCTGTTTAAAGAAATGCAGGCAAGGTTTTTGTCTTTAAAAAAGCAATGAATTAATGGATCTAGTCCTTGATCACCAATGGCTACTGTCATCATGAAAAAGAAATAATTATATACTATGTACCTTTAGATGGAGGAACATCATATGACTTAAGGAGTAGTCTTGGGCACCCCCAAACCCCCCAAATCAAACAGCCATCCAATTAAATATCTAGGTATATTTACCAATTTTTAGGAAATGCAGAGAAATAGAGGAGAATGTCAAACAACACTGTAGAAATGCAGTTAACAAAATCCAAGCTGTGAAATAGTAAAAAAGGACCAACAACTCTTTAAGTAAAAAAATTACAAAACAAAAAGAGGTAATGATAAAATTCACAGATTAAAAGATATGTAAAGGACTTGTCAACTAATCGTAATGTATAGTCCTGATTGGAACAAATGGTAAACTAGAAAACACTCAAGACTTGTATGGTGGATAAAAATGTGAACAGTGGATATTTAATGACAAGAGGGAATTATTGTTAACTTTTAGGTATAATAGTAGAATTTTTTACTAGAACTATATTTGAATAAAATATTATTCCTGAGGTTAGTTTAGAGTATTGATAAGTACTCTAGGTAATAAGTACATAAGGTAATAATTGTTGAAACTGATCAATAGATATAAGAGAATTCAATGTGCAATTTAATCTATTTTTGTATGTCTTTGAGATTTTCCATAGTAATATTTCAAAAATAGGTGATTGTTTTGAGACACTGAGAGATACTTTAGCATAGCACATGGGGCACTCTAGAAAGAGCACAGGTATTTTTCTTGGAGGTCATGAGAACTGGTTCTTGTATGAGTCAATCATGGATGTGTAATGAGATGGAGAAACTTTTACTTATTAGAATTTCACAACAACCAGGGAAGATGGGTGACCCTGGAGAGCTTGGTTTCCATAAAGAAACAGTCCAAATGGAGGACTTATACTAAATTTCCTGGAGGGCTAAGTATTATGGAAAAGTTTAGGGGTTCAAATTCCTGTATGGTAAGACAGAATGGTCAGTCAGCAAGATGGCAGAGGGAGCGTATGATGGCATTTCTCTCCATTTTGCCCCCGTCTATATTCCTTTCATGAATTCACAAATGTGATTTGCTCTCTTGTGGAAAACAGTACGAGACAAATAGCTGTGTACCAGTTGGAATCTGGCAAACTGAGCCAGCACACACAATGCAGGAAGAGAAGAGGGAATCATGTGGGAAAAAGCTCAGAATTCACAAAAGTCTTGGTCAAAAGGAGCCCTGCATGGCTACAGATATTTGGATTTGGAGGTTCAGATTCCAAGGAACAGGGAGGCCCACAGGTGACTTCCAGGACAGATATAATATACATACTAGAGTAATGATTGATTTCATTCACTTTATTTTACAACTCTGGTGCTATAGCTTTTGCATTTGCTGGTATCTCTACCCCAAACACTCCTTCCACCCTCTCTTTTTCCTGTCTCTGCATCAAGGTCACTTCCTCCAAGAGGCTGGTTCTCTTTCCCTTTCACACATTTCCAGTGTGACCTATGTTTCTGCATCATCACACTTACCCCACTATACCTGTATTACAATGGCCTGCATTACTTGCTTGTGCATATTTGAGGACAGGGATTATTTGTGTTGCACACGGTTATTTCTCCAGGACATATTGCTGAGTCTTACAACATAAAAGAGACAATATTTCATTGTGTTTACATGATGTTAACAAATTGGGGCCGCTAGATTCTTAAGGTTTTTGAGGATGGCCATAGGGATCTCCCTGTAGTGGCCTGTATAACTTTTGTTTGTTTATATCCCCCAAACCTTCCCATTTCTTACTTTATGTTTCCATTAAGAAGTCTTCCTTTCCTCCATATAATTCTAGTCAGACTACTAGTTATGGTCTTGCAACTCCACCCTTTGAGATATACAAATGTCTCTGTTGGGCCCCTTAAGTCATAGTTCCAGGGAAAGGCATTTGACAGAAGTCTGTTTGTGTTATCTTGTTGAAGAATTTCCCCTGATCCTTCAAGAAGGCTATTTGGACCTTGTCCAGAAGAGATGTGACTCTAGCATTGCTGGTAGCCATTTTATCTGCTTTAGGAAAGAAGTCTATCAGAGAACAGCTCAAAGGAAGAATCAGATGAAGAGATTGAGAGGGAAAGAAAAAAAGAGAGATACGATGTTTTAAGTGTTACTATTTTCAGTCTCAGGGGTTTTGGCTCTTCCAATCATTCATTCCATAAGCCACCTTGATGGTCTTCCTGGCAAAATGGATTTATAATTCTCCCTTTCTGCTCAGGCTTGTTTTAAATGAGTTTCTATCACTTGCATCCTAAACAATGCTGGCTAACACAAGGCCAGTATTTACAATTTAGCTGTATTTTACAGTTAAAGGGAAGATGCGCATTTTTTCATATGCATGTTGCCTAACTAACTAGAAACACCCAGTTTATTAGGTGTTGCTGGAATCATATCAACTAAGTGTGTCAACCTTGCTTGTTTCAGATGCTCTGAGTATTAGTTATATTTGTATTAATCCTTTAGGAAAAGAAGGCTAAAGTCAAAATCAATATGGCCTAAGAAGTGCTATTTCCTCACTAGATGGAATCTTTCACAACATGAGATTAGTAGGAAAACACAATGTACTATGTCCTGGGTGGTGAAAATGTCAATTCTTTGGGCTAAAGTGGATCTATGAGAATGCTATAGAAAGAATCTGAGTTGGAACTGGGACATTTCTCAAGTTCCTTCTTTCATAGTTTTGAATTAGCCTCTCTGCTGATGTGTGAGATTTTGAAGATTTGAATCCTATATTGTTAATTTTTTTTGGCTAAGTGAGGGAATTTCGTGAGCCACTCGGAACCACATGACTCTACCAGAGTCCTCAGACTATTAACATAGACCTCTCCCCAGAGCCTGAGCAGTTAATCCAGACTGCTTTAACCTTCTTCCAGGCAGGCTGAGGTTTTCCCGCTTACCACAGAATACCTTTGGAAGTATAAGGTCAGAACTAAGTCCTATAAAAAGGCTTTGATATTACTAAGATTATGGAGTTTTCTTCTTAGTATAATTCATAAAAGCAGTAGTACTCAATAAAACAAATGTAAGAAATTCCAACTCCCCAGTCATTTCTTACCCATTAAAGATTTCAACATTAATTTCATGACCCTTCTTTTTGTTCCATGTACCACTATCATCCTGAGGGCTTCCTATATCCATATGGATATCAGTTCAACATCCTGGTCTCTTTCTTCCTTGACCCTTATCTCCAGGGAATTTCATAATACTTAATACACTTGTGACTATGCCCTTGAATTTGGCACCACCTGTAAATGTTCTACTGCTGAAATATTAAGTTTATGCACTTCAGTTTTTGACTACTAGTGCTAGTATTTCCCCTTCCACTCCCCCCATCCCCCCAATTCACATGTTAAAACTCACTCCTTAATATGATAATATTTGGAGATGTAGACTTTAGGCAGGTAACTGGGTTTATTCAGATCAAGTCATGAGGATGAGGCCCTCATGATGGGATTAGTGCCCTTATAAGAAGAACCACCAAAGAGGGTGGTCTCTATCTCTCTCTCTGTCATGTGAGAACAGAATGAGAAGTTAGCAGTCTGTAATTCAGAATAGGGTCCTCACCACAATTAGAACATTCTGGCACCCTGATTTTGACTTCCATCCTCTAGCTTTCTGCATTTTCAGTGTGTGCCTAGTGCTTTAACAATGTGCTTACATAGTGAATGGCCAAGTTTGGTTATCTGGCTGAATGGTGATTCAGCATCAACTTACAGTTTGTGTCTGCCCATAGCCTTCATAGATGTCCAGCTTAGTGATGCGTTTCCAGTCTTCCATCACCCCAGGGCTGATGGGTCCTCCTGTAGCCACACAATGCTTCAGGCTCTTGAATCTGTGGCTGGTGAGGCACCAACAGTTGTTGTTAGACTTGGTGAATATTTCTACCAATAATAGGTCTGTTGTAAGAAAGAATCTTGGAAAAATGATGCAGATATCACCAAATATATAGGAGGTATTCATTAAATGGTAGTTGATTGTTCTTATTAGTATTTTATTAGATAATCTATTCAGATGCTCCAGTTGGATCAATCTCCATGAATACTCTCATTTACTCTTCCACACAAGAGACATTCACGTTAAAAGTGGATCAGTCAGTACTAACCCATGTCAAGAATCTAGCCTCTGCAGAAACCCTTCAAAGTTTCATTACTTCCCCCAAAGTCTGAAGTGTGTGTGAAGGATGTATCAGAACTGGTAAGAAAGCAGAAACTAATTTTCTGAGGTCTGGTGGTGGAAAGAGAGCCATCAGTTTTACAAACCAGGCTCAAAGACTCTGGATGTTATGAGACGTTTCCATGGGGCCCAGGCATAGATAGAATAGTAGTTAAATATCTTTTATAAACCTATAATTTATTTTTTCTGTATTTGATTTTTATGATGGCAGAAGGATCAGATGTGAGAATAAAATTAGTGCAAAACTCTTTGTAGTTTCAGATAGAGGCAGAGTGACCCTGTGTATTTTGAACATAAGAATGTCAATTAATTGTTATGGTACTTTGTTAGGTAGTATCTGCCTACTCAATTAAGTCCTGAGACAAGGAGAAATTTAAACTAAAGAACTATTTCTGAATTAATTCCAAAAGCATTATTACATCATTGTACCATCACCTTTGTATTATTAATTTCAGAGTTACAACTAAGAGTTGACTATGTTTAAATTTTTTTTAATGTAATACTGTTTATTTAACTTCAAAAACATTTCAGCATTCTAAACTTACGAAAATAACAGAACATTGCAAATGTGTTAAAGTACAGAAGATTCTTGAACTTTCATTGATGCAGTGGCTCTTCTGCTTGCCAACAATGAAGAGTTCTACAGTTTGTTTTAAAACAAACAGTTTAAAAACTACCACACTTAACAAAAAAAAATCGAAAAACACTTCTCATGCCAGCTGACCCCCCTTTGTCCATAGCTAAGAATGGCAGCAGAATGCTATGTCACTATATACAAAAACAAGACAACCTGAAGCTAAATGGATGCCCGCAGCAGTGTCAATAGGTCCAGCTCACAGTGCACGCCCTGAGCTACGGCCCCTCTGAAGGGCATCTTTCCCCATGGCCTTAACGCCAAGCAAGGAGCAGCAAGAGTTGGTCTCGGTTGTTTTGTTCTTTTTACAAACTACAGATATGTACAGTTGTTAACTCAGGATTTTTCGCCAATAACCGTATAGTTAACACCACCTTACAAATTAAAAAAAAAAAAAGCCAGAAACATCTTTAAATGCCTTGTCACACCAACATCAAAGTGCACAGAGTGAGGAGAACACGAGAGTGCCTTTTCATTTTAAAAATGTTTGGAAATATGTGCAACTTTGATACAGTGTCAGGGTGCTCCAGACACCTATGGCCACTTCATGTAAACCACTGACAATTTCTAGAGCACTTTAGTATAATATGATCATGATCAAATTTTGTGATTAAACCTAATGAGGGCAATAGACATTTCTCAATTAAGAGATGTGTC
>CAUYTI010106876.1:0-16343 GCA_963575145.1 Galago senegalensis
TTTTTGTTTCGGTGTTTTTGTTTTTGTTTGGTGTTCGGGGGGGGGGGGGGTGGGTGGGTTGGGTTGGTAGGGTGGATGGTTGGATGGATGGGAAGAAGGATGGATGGAATGTAGGGAGGGAGGAAGGGAGGAAGGGGGAGGGGAGGAAGGAAGGGAGGAAAGGAGGAAGGAAGGAAGGAAGGAAGAAAGGAAGGAAGGAAGGAAGGGAGGAAAGGAGGAAGGAAGGAAGGAAGGAAGAAAGGAAGGAAGGAAGGAAGGAAGGAAGGAAGGAAGGAAGGAAGGAAGGAAAGAAGGGAAGAAGGAAGGAAGGAACAGAGGGAGGGAGGGAGGAAGGAAAGAAGGGAGGAAGGGAGGGAGGGAGAGAGAGGGAAAGGGGAAGGAAGAGGGAAGGAAGAGAGAGAGGGAGGAAGGAGAATGAAACAGAGAGAGAGAGAGAACTTTTGAAAAATAAAAGAAGGAGAAAGAAAAGAAAAGAAAATTAATTTGAAGTAATAAAGGTTAAAAATGTTCCAAAATTATTGACAGATACCAAACCATAAATTCAGGAAGTACAAAGAAAACCAAGCAAAGATAAAGAAATACCAAAATAATTGTTATTTTTTAGAGGATAACTATCCCCCAGATAAAGGGATGTATTTCCTAGTTATATGCATATGTACATGTGTTATATCCCACGAATGTTTAATGAAAACTGATTATGTATGTCAGGAACTCTCTTAGCTACAAAAATGAAAAATTTAGTAAGCTTAAGATCTGGCACTGAAACTTGTCTTTCTTTTCTTCCTTTATTTCCCTCCTAGCCACCTATTTACCTAATAATAATTTTGTCTTTCCCTCTTTTCTTTTTCTCTCCCCTCTATTTCTTAAAATAGATCAATCCTACTTTAATGAGTCTGTAGTGTATGGCCTAAAAAATAGTGAATAGTTGGATAGCAAATGTAACAAGAAAAAAATGATTTCACTGGCCCCAAATCAATTTGCTTTCCTCAGTTTGGAATTTATGAAACGTAAGTGGACAACAAGATTTAGATAGACTCGTACAAAGTGGTCCCATTTGGAGGTTTGGAAAAAAAGAATAAAACCAACCGCTACACCACAACATTTTTTATGAATAGATGTTTGAGAATATTATTTATAATAAACATTCAGTAGAGTTCATAAAAATGCTTGGCAATACACCTACAAATATAGATTTATGATTTTAAAAATAAGAAGTTTGATTGTTATTTTTTATTGTAATTTTGCCTATAACATAATTAATTTTCTAGCCAGTGCATTGTTTTCTTTGTTAATTTTATAAATTTAGAAGATGACTTAGTATTTAGTAAATGTCAAAATATGATGGACTCAGAAGCATTTTCAGTGTGTTTGTAATGTGTTGAATGCAATGTAATTTGTTTTGTGGAAACTCTTGGCAAGTATACATCAAATTCTCTTTGATGTGCCTCACGTTTGCATGTTTTCCAAAGTACACAAAGTCTTTTCACACTTTAACTCTACACTCTAATTACATAAAATTTAAAATTTAAGTTTCTTATCTAGGGCACTTTAATGCTACCACTTTGACCCAGTGGATGCTTCAGACGTTCCATTTTAACCCCAAGATATCGCTATATTAATTACTTAATTTCATAAGCATAATGTCAACCTTGATTAATTTTGTCAGATAAAATCTCATGGAGTACACTCCACATAATCAATTATTTCCTTGACTATTTTTAAGTAATAGTTTGGTAATTTTCGTCATCTGATATCATTACATCTGTAGCAGTTTTTTTCTGTGTACACTTAACAAACCTGATCTATGAATTAGGGGCTTGGGGGAACATACCCATAAGACTTTCACTTTGAGAGATTCTTTTTTAAATATTATTTTTCCAACTCCAATTTTCCTGGGTCATTTATTGCAGAAGTTTAGGCACTCCTTTATTTTTTAGGATTATACATTTTACCATATGCAATTTAAATGGTCGTGAATTTGTCGATTGTTTCCATCACCAAGGGGTTAATAAAAAATGTGTGAATGTTTTATTTATTTTTAAGTTACCCCATCCACTTCACATTATTCCCAGGCTGCACCTGCACCTGTCCAGGTATGTCCCCCTTCTTCAACATCCTCACCCTGAATTCTTTTAGCAAATACCCACAACAGGACCAAAGTGATGAAGCCAAATGTGAACTCTGAGTCAAAACTGCCTTCCTCTGTCTTTTTCCTTTCTTTACCCCCTGATCTCATAGCATGTGGGGCTGAAAATGTGGGTCTTCAGCAACATTTTAAGTGGAATAAATATGCCTTTCAAAAATGCAGGCTAAATTGTCACTTATCACCCATCTGCTTAAATGCGTGTGTGTGTGTGTGTGTGTGCACGCTGACTGAGAGAGAGAGAGAGAAGGAATAGAAGATGGCGTTTCCACCTGTTCAATTCATCTAAAGGGTCCTACATTACTCTAACTTTTCTACAAGTTTGAAAAATATAGAAATCAGTAAAAGAGGAAGCAATTCAAAAACTATGTTGATCATGCTCTGTCCTTTACATCCCTTTCCTAAAACTTCAGATCTGACCCCGATTGCTTCTTGCACTCTTTTATACTCCTTTCAACCCTGAGGCAGAGAGAATAGGACTGAGTTCGGGAGAGACAAGAATTTTTGGACTCTTTGATATACCTATGTTAGCTCGAACATCCTCACTAACTCAAACCCTGGTTATACAAAGTATTAATTGAATGGAACTTGTGTTTGGGGTCATAATTTAATGAACACTTGCAGCCTAAACACTATCCATGCTAATCTTCACAACAAACATACAAGGCAAGTATCACTATAATTCCTTCTAGATGAGAATAGGGAAATTCATAGAGGTTATAAGCATGCTTGCTGATAATGAAATAACTCTCGAGAAAATTGGGAATTGAATCTACTTCCAATTTCAAAAGCAGTTATCTTAACAATTTACTCAGGAGTTCCTAAATGAAAATCTAAAATCAAATGGGCCAACGTTTGAATTGCCCATTGCCTGGGTTTCTCTCCGTTACCTGGGTTAGAATGCAGTGGACTGATCATAGTTCACTGAACCCTCAAACTCCTGAGCTCATGTGATCCTCCTGCCTCAGCCTTCCAAGTACTTGGGACTAACAGGGACACATCTTCATGACTGGCTAGTTTTTTGTTTGTTTGTTTGTTTGCTTGCTTGCTTGTTTCCTTAGAAACAGCATCTCGACATGTTGCCCAGGGTGGTCTCAAACTCCTAGGTTCAATCAATCCTCCTGCCTCAGCATACCACCGTGCCAGAAATATAGGCATGAGCCACCACTCCCAGCTCCTCCTCTTCTTAATAGAAGCATGAAATCCAATGAGTTGCTTATCTAATCTGCACCTCAGTTTCTCATATGCACATATAATGAGAAAAAGACTTGCTTTGAAAGAATATGAGAATTATGTACATCGCATCAAAATGCTTAGATATAGGTGCTTAGCAAATAGAATTATTTTCCTTAGATTTTTGAGAACTAGCCTAAATAATTTTCAGTTATTTTTATTACATAATAACACTTTTTCTTTCAGAAATCCGTATTTCCTGATGCCAAGTATGATGGAATATGCTATTAATATTCTTTTCAGATACTTTCATTGGTTTTCTTATTAAAATAACCATCAAATTTTTGAAGTATTTTGCTGACAAACATTTTATGTTATTTCTGGAAGCCTGAATTTCTGAGAAAGCTTGAAAATGGTGAAATTTTATCATGTCTTAAAAGGCAGATAAATAAAAGCTGATTTGCAGCCCCCATTTGCCACTTTCTTAAGAATCTCCATCAATCATTACTTATTGAACAGATACTAGGAGATCGGTACTGTGTGAAAATAAATATAGTCTCAAACGCATGAGAAATGAATAATCTGAGGAACTTAAAGGTACATAAAACTCTATTTATGGGAAGGAAATGAAAAGATTTAGTAACTAGCGTTATATGGATTGTTGAGTGTAGTTAGTTAATAAAAAGACTGAAATGTTTAGGGATGTTTTCCAGAGACTTTTGAGAAAAAAAAAAATCACTGTTTCTAAATGTGATGGCCATTTTAGAAATGGACTTTGGATTTCAGGGTAAACTCTCGGAGATTATAGTGATAGTCAATTCTTTTATTACTCCGAGTCTCTTGTTCTGTGGACCTGTATTCCTAAGCTGTCCCTGATAAACACTTTACTTATCTGAGTCAAACTACATGAGTCCACTATCAGGGACAGTTGGGCTCAGTTCTCATCTCCCATTATCAACAGACGTACATATTTTCCATTTATCAGAATTGTTGATCGATGAAGCAAGGAGGCATTCCAGGTTCTGTATTTTCTGAGAACACAGGACATGATGGAGTGAAGGATGTGCTGAGGGCGTAGCAACTTCCCACCTTCTACACAAGTGCACTTATTTCCTCGCAATGTGCTGCCTGCGTGGATCTCATTATGCTTGAAATCGAGGAAATACCAGCACATTTAGGGGAGAATTGGATCCCCAATCATTTTCAGACTATTAGAAGTGTTTGTTTCAATTCCAATCAGAAAGTTCCACTATTGCCCACCATTTGAAATCTATTTGGTAATTTACCTTAGAGCAATGTTTGAATAACAAAAGGTTTCTTTTTTAAAAAATTAAAGCAACCATAAAAAAAAAAAAAAACCTTACTTTCCAAGGGCAAAGCATTCCAGTTTTACAGATGAATCCTTTGCAGCTTGTATAGTTTCAGGAAAACGCACTTCAATCTTTGGTTCATATTCCCCCATCACACCTGTTAAATATCAAAAGAGCTAGCAGAATTTCTGGAGAATAGAAGTTTTCTACGAAGTAAATGCTTCACCTCATTAACCAAAATCTGATTACTTGGTCTTAAGGGGATTTAGTGTTTCCAGTTAAGAACTGGATACATACAGATTCTAAAATGCTACTGAGTTTTCAGAAAAGATTCTCCCTTCCTGTATCCAGATCTCTCTCCCCTTTGTAAAACTCATGGGGCCAGATCTAACTAGAAATAGGAATTTTTCAGTTAATACTGTAAGAGGTCTGAGGCAGACAACTTAATCCAAATTATCAGTGTTTCTGCAGCAAGTCATATGAAGTCATCACACTAATTGAAATAAAGTCATAAATATTTGCACGTTAGTATGGTAAAGTTTTACCGCTCAATAAGTTTTTTGTACACCTAGAAAAATCTTTTTCCTTGTGCACTTTTAAAATTTCCAACCCAAAGAACTGTGACTATGAGCAAAGATAAGAATAAGACTGTGGTGTAACCTATTGTAAATAGACTACCTACCAGAAAAGTTGTAACAAACAGAAATAGACCTGTAGTCTATCCACGTTAATGTAATTAATCAATGACACTTGAGATTCTTAAAAACTTGGACCGTTTTCTTACTTTTTTACACCAACCACCACAGTAATATATTCCTAAAATAAAAGTATCTACTGGCAGCCAATACACCTGCAGGAAATGTGAAAATTATAAAATGTATATATGAAATAAAAATACCTCACCTTTAAGACCTTGATTATTACAAACATTCAAAAATGTGATAGTTAAGAAGGTAGCATACTACCTTAACTCAATTGATTTTCTTTTGTTTTCTCAACATCTGATAGTTCTTGTGTGGTTGAGTTTTTTATGTTACGTATAAGGTTTCTGCTTTGGTTTTAGCATCAATATGTTAAAGGGATAGGTGGGAACGAAAGATGGAAGGAATTAAGAAGTGGAGAAGCAGAAACTAAGAGTAGACAGGGGAAAAAATGGGAAAATACGGTAGCCTTTCCATGAATATTGCTGGCTTATCAGTTTCTCCAGTCATGAATAGAGTACTATAAACTCTGAAGGGGAGAAATTGGCTTTATTCATCAACCTACTGGTTGCTGAAATCGGAATTAAGACCCCTGCAAATACATTTGGGTGGTAGGTTATTATAAAAGCTCTGTCATAAAAACTTTCTCTACGGAGCTGGTTCCATAATTTTGTTTGCCATTATTAGCATTACATTCTTGTTTTTCTTAAACTCTCCAAGGGAGAGGGAGGGGGGACTCTACCAGCAATTGCATTTCAAGTCCAGAAACTGATCATAAAATGCATCAACAGATTTTCTAACTTCACATATCCCACTGTGAACATTTAATTAAAGAATCAGCTAGAGGATTTTTCCGCTTCAGTGCCTTCCTTAGACTTCCTAGCTCTCTAAATCTTGTACCAGCTATGACTTGACTAAGCTAAAAAACTCATCAGAGACCTGTCTGAATTATGTTCCTCAGAGGAATATAATTACGATGAATCTTGCGTTTCATTCTTCTTTGGAATGCGTGTAATTAAGGTTGGCTTGCTTTGCTTTCCTTGGATATGAATAATTTTTTCCCATTTTGCCGACCACAAGAATAAAGAGGGAACCAAGAAAGCAAATAGGAGGGAAAAGGTGGGCATTAAGAAGAAGCCACATCTTTTGTCTCTTAAAATATATTGATTCGATTCTATCAATTTTTCAGCACCCACACGTGCACACATACACACTCCAACTCTCCCAAACAAACGTCATTATCTTTTACAGAACAGTCCTTAAGCAAAGAAAAAACAAGCTGTTACAATGTCAGAAAGGAGATGGCAAGGTACACCCAGACCATGTATACTGCCCCATGAGGGTCAATTAGAGAATGTTGTATTTCAGTTTTGATAATATCTGACTTTTTGACCCCTAAACTCATGGGAGATGTGGCTCTACTGAATAAAGAGGAAGCAGAAAACTTTACACATATCTCTAGGTTGTAAGAGCCACAGACAAAGTAAATTCCCAAGATAACTTGTTATCTTACCATCAGCGCGCTGCACCAATGGAGTGGGTGGTCCTTGAACACTTCTCTGGGCCTCCTTGTTTGTTATGAAGCAGGTGTAGTTACCCACATCTGATGGCTCCACTTTGGCAATGTACAGGTTTCCTGTCTCTTGGGAAACAAATCTCCTGTTGTCCTCTTGGACGTGTAAAGGGTTATCATTGAAGGTCCATGCATAAGATAAATCTGAAAAACGGAGGGGGGGGAGCAAATTGTTTTTACTTCTTTCATTCTTTTTTGAGAATTCTGCTTCCTACTTCTCTATAATTAGAAAAAAAAAACTGTGCTTATATTTGTTCAGTTTCTAGCTGATGTCCTGGTTTAATTGCAATATTTCTTTATATTGAAATACATTGCAGTTTGGATGAAAAATTAAAAAGTCACCCTGCCCATCACTGATGTTTATAGAGTGAAGATGTGATCATTGGATAGATATCAAGAGTATGCATGAGTGAATTTGTTAAGAAAAGTTATTATAGGCTTAAAATGCACACTGAATTATGTCAGCAATGCTGAAAGTGTTGTCAGAAGGATTAAACATACGTAGGAGTATATGTTAAAATGTCAGTGTAAGATTTTAAGTTCAAAGACTTTACCGCCAGTTTGGGGGGTTTACTCATTTGATCATTATGTAAGTTGTGAGCGGCTATTTTGTGACAGTTTTAGGTCTTGGAGTACAACAAGGCAAAATCTGTGTCCTTAAAGATCATACCAGTTACTGCCAAGCAGCACTAGTTTGGATGATCTCAATGGAAGGAGTCCAAGGAGGATCCCAGGAGGATCTGTGGCCAGAAAATAATTCTAAGAAGTGCTTCCCTGTAGAAGCCAGTGGGATGGACAGGGATGGTACAAGCAACAGAGGAGAGACAAACAGTGCTCCAAGAGTCATCTACTCTCAGAGAGCCAAACAGTCCACTCTCAGAGAGCCCACAGTCCACTCTCAGAGAGCCACACAGTCATCCACTCTCAGAGAGCCACACAGTCCACTCTCAGAGAGCCAAACAGTCCACTCTCAGAGAGCCAAACGGTCCACTCTCAGAGAGCCCACAGTCCACTCTCAGAGAGCCACACAGTCCACTCTCAGAGAGCCACACAGTCATCTACTCTCATAGAGCCACACAGTCATCCACTCTCAGAGAGCCAAACAGTCCACTCTCAGAGAGCCACACAGTCATCCACTCTCAGAGAGCCCACAGTCCACTCTCAGAGAGCCACACAGTCTACTCTCAGAGAGCCACACAGTCCACTCTCAGAGAGAGCCAGTCTCCTCTCAGAGAGCCACACAGTCTCCTCTCAGAGAGCCACACAGTCGTCCACTCTCAGAGAGCCACACAGTCTCCTCTCAGAGAGCCACACAGTCTCCTCTCAGAGAGCCACACAGTCTACTCTCAGAGAGCCACACAGTCCACTCTCAGAGAGCCACACAGTCCACTCTCAGAGAGCCACACAGTCCACTCTCAGAGAGAGCCAGTCTCCTCTCAGAGAGCCACACAGTCCACTCTCAGAGAGTCACACAGTAATCTACTCTCATAGAGCCACACAGTCGTCCACTCTCAGAGAGCCACACAGTCCACTCTCAGAGAGCCACACAGTCCACTCTCAGAGAGCCACACAGTAATCTACTCTCATAGAGCCACACAGTCGTCCACTCTCAGAGAGCCACACAGTCCACTCTCAGAGAGCCACACAGTCCACTCTCAGAGAGTCGTCTACTCTCAGAAAGCCACACAGTCTACTCTCAGAGAGCCACACAGTCTACTCTCAGAGAGAGTCATCTACTCTCAGAAAGCCACACAGTCTACTCTCAGAGAGCCACACAGTCCACTCTCAGAGAGCCACACAGTCTACTCTCAGAGAGCCACACAGTCATCTACTCTCATAGAGCCACACAGTCGTCCACTCTCAGAGAGCCACACAGTCCACTCTCAGAGAGCCACACAGTCTACTCTCAGAGAGCCACACAGTCTACTCTCAGAGAGCCACACAGTCCACTCTTAGAGAGCCACACAGTCCACTCTCAGAGAGCCACACAGTCTACTGTCAGAGAGCCAATAGTGAGAGCCTGAGGAGGAAGGAGGGCCCCGTCGCTTCTACTGACCATCAGTCTGTCTGTGCACATCTTAGAGATAACACTTGCTCTGTATATGAGGGTGTATATATCATGCACACATACAAGGCCAACAATTAAGTTTGCAAACTCATCCTGGAAAAGTGCCACATACCCCATTGCTGAAATCACTCTAGTCACCAGATGGTCACGGGGCATACCCTGAAGATGACTGTAGACATATTCAACCATGAGGGATGGGGCACTGTTTCTAGATGAGTTTGTGAACTTAGATGTCTGATCCCCATTCAATATCTCTGATGGCCATTCCAGAAATATAGTTCCAAAATTGCTTAGAAGGGTGGACTAGGCTCTGGCTTTGGTGTGTAGCCTCCCACAGGGAGGACCTTGAAGGGGACTATACTGATATTCAGCAATGAAATGTGACATTTTAAGTTCAAAGACTTTACCACCAGTTTTGGGGGATTTACTTATTTAATCATTATGTAAGTTGTGAGCAGCTATTTTGTGACAATTTTAGATCTTGGAGTATAACAAGCATTTTTTCTAGGCGATGAGTTTGTGAACTTACTTGTCTGGCCTTGTATATGTGTACATGATACAATGACCATACTTAAAATTGCACAGATCTGGGCAGCGCCTGTGGCTCAGTGAGTGGGACGCCCGCCCCATATACCAAAGGTGGCAGGTTCAAACCCAGCCCCGGCCAAACTGCAAAAAAAATAGCCAGGCACTGTAGCAGGCACCTGTAGTCCCAGCTACTTGGGAGGCTGAGGCAAGAGAATCACCTAAGCCCAAGAGCTGGAGGTTGCTGTGAGATATGATGCCACAGTACTCTACTGAGGGCTACAAAGTGAGACTCTGTTTCTAAAAAAAAAAATGCACTTATATTCACTGTAATTAGTTGTAACAATTATATACTCTAGGCAACCACCATCCCCAAGTAAAATATGAAACATTTCCATTTCTTCAGAAATTTTCTCTGTTCCTTTCTGGTCAGTCCTCTGCTATCACAACCACTACTGGATTTCTATCATCATGGAGTCTTTTCAGTTATTATTTGGATTTCTTAAAAATAGAATCAAACAGGATAGACTATTTCGGGTCTAATTTATTTTACATATTTTCAAGTTCAACTATGCTGTCATGACCTTCAGTACTTTTTCCACATTACAGGGCTGAATACTATTCTGTTTCGTGAATATACTATAATTTGTCTACCTTTTTCTGTGTATGTGCATTTGGATTGTTTCCAGATTGAAGTCATTATGTATTAAATGTATGAAATACAAATGTCTGAAATAAACATTCTTATTGTGTACATCTTCGTTTTCCTTGGGTAGGTTCCGGTAAGTGAACTATATGTAGATGTACATTTAACTTAATAAGAAACTACAAAAGACTTTTCCAAAGTGGTTGTACCAGTTTATACCTCCACCAGCGATGTACTGTCAATTTCTTATTTTAGCCAGAAATCTTTGAGCAAATAAAACTTTTCTTCCTTTTTTTTTTCGTTTTTTGGCCAGGGCCAGGTTTGAACCCGCCACCTCTACTCTATGGGGCCGGTGCCCTACTCCTTTGAGCCACAGATGCCTCCCTAAATAGAACTTTTCTTAAACTAAGGCTTGATGAGTGTGGTTCTGCCTCACAGCTAAGAAATTAAATGTATTATGGAAACAAAGTAGACTTAAACTATTTCTAGAGAAGAGGAAGAATATAGCTGGCTGAAAAGGGACTCCCAAAGTAAGTGGAATGTACAGGAACTGGTGGTGAGAAGGGAAATATATGCCCAAGGTCAAGAGCATCAAGTCGGGCACGGACCTCATACACTCAGGAGCCACAGATCACAGAACCGCAGGTTATGGGTTTAGGGGCCTCCTGTCCAGGCAGAAACCTCAGGTCCTACTTGTCAACTATACCTACGTTAAAAACCGATGCAGAAGTAATATGTGATAGAGATGGAAGAAGCTGATCATTTCTGCTATGTTCTAAGAGGCTCACTCAGCTGGGGGCAGCCCAGCTAAACAGCCGTCACTAACCTTACCCAATTCAAATTTTCCACAGAATGACAGGGCCACACAAACTGACAGCTCCTCTGGACTTAAATGTGAATCATAGAGAATAACTCTTGGGTAAATGGAAATGAGAGAATATTGCCATTTTACCATCCCTTCTACTGGAAAAAAAAAGATGAAACATTAACAATAAACTATGAATATTTTAGGACAGATAAAAGGAAGAAAGGAGAAAGGGAAACGGGGGGAGGAAAGGTAGCAGGAAGGACAGGAGGAAGAAAGGAAGGAAGTAAAAAAAGATGAAAGAAAAAAAGGAACTCTATCCAGAAAAAAAAATTAATAATGGGGAGGAGCAAAATAATTTCTTAAAACAATTTATAGATTATGTCAATAAAAAGAAATTTATTTATACAGACAGAACTCTGATATTATTCCCAGGAATTAAGATATGTGGTAAAGGTCTGACCAGGAAGAACAGCAACAACAATGCTACCTTTGCATCAATGTTGAAATACAGAAGTGGCATTAAACCAAAGAAGTGTCTGGCTCGGCACCTGTGGCTCAAGTGGCTAAGGCGCCAGCCACATACACCTAAGGTGGTGGGTTCAAAATCCATCCCGGGCCTGCCAAAACAACAATGATGGCTACAACCAAAAATAACCGGGTGTTGTGGCCGGTGCCTGTGGTCCCAGCTACTTGGGAGGTGGAGGCAGGAGACGTGATTGAGCTTAGGAGTTGGAGGTTGCTGTGAGCTGTGATGCCATAGCACTCTACCCAGGGGGACAGCTTGAGGCTCTGTCTCAAAAAAAAAAAAGTGTCTGATGGGGGAAAAAAGCTGTTTTGTTATGTGAGAAGTATACAAATCAATATGTTTAGTATGATCCCATCAAAAATCAGGGGTTTGCGTGTAGAGCCTTGGGGGGGAGGTGTGTGTCCATGCAAATTATTCCCTCTAAAACCTGGGGATGTACACAGTGGTTTCTCAAGGTTTATGGAAGGAAATACAAAAGGCTTTTCTTCTACACATAATGTCTTTCTGTCATATCAGAATTCTAAATTGCTACGTGTTATTTGTGTAAAATGGAGAAAAGAATCAACAGGATGAGAATAGTGTCAGAAAAGCTAAACTCTAGAATGAGCTACAAGTTTTAAAAATAAGACGAGTAACATTTTTTATTCTTACTCTGAACTCTTCCAATTGGAGTATTATGTTTCATTTAGCCATTGATTCCCAAACATGATGCACGTTAGAATCCCTACAGAACCTTTTTAAAATAGACGGCTAACTCTTCTCCTAGCAATTTCCTTTCATTATGTCTGAGTGATCTATGACAGAATCTGTTTTCAACACTCTCCAAACGACTCCTGTAGTTGAACTAGAATATTATGGTTAGGGCACCCTTTCTGAAAGGGGAATTAAAAATCTCAGGCCGTTGTATCTAGAGACAGATAACAAAATGCACCAGAGGCCGGAAGATTAAATCACAAAAGAAAGTGATAAAAACTTTGATTCTGAGTCTGGGGAAAAGATTTTGGAAAAATATTAGTGGTGTCTTCATACTTTGAAGGACTGCCATGTACACAAAGGGTTAAATACAGTCCTCTTCATCAAAGAGGCAAAAGCAGGACTCCTGGCTGTTGGAGGTCACAGAATGCTATTGGACTCTCGGTATAATGAAGAAGAGTCTAAACTTCAGAATTATAGCAGTGGACCGTTTACTAGACAGTGAGCTCTCTACCAGTAGACATGATGGAGCAGAGTATGGATACCTGGGATGTTGCAAAAACAAAACCATAAAAGATTTATTTTGACAATGGATGGGAGGTTAAACCTAAGCTATGACTGGTTTACTCCACTTGCAACATTCCTTTGATCTCCCTGAGTCTATGCTTTTAGATCAAGTATGCATAAATGCGATTTGCTTTTTATTTTTGAAAATATGCTTTGAGATTCTTGCCCTGTTCTGGGGTATTGAATCTTCATTTTCTTTTGCGAGTCCCAACCGGAGTCTTTCATCGTTCCATGTGGTCTCTTGCTTCAAAGTGTCTTTACTGATGTCCTTTGCCGCCTCACTTCTAAGCCAGTTGCTCTGTTTCCACCAAAGGAATGCTCAAAGGTTTCTTTTTTTTTTTTTTTGAAACCAGAGAGTCGTCTAGATAGTAAATTATTCTTCAATATAAAGAGGAGGAAAAAATGTAGTTCAGAGTGCCCTGTTGTCATTGACTCCTCATCTTTTGAACCTTTTGTGAAATAAAGACAACCTTGAGCAAATTCCCAGGGCCGTGTCTCTGCTCACAGAACCTTATTCAACATCTATTTGGGGGAGAAAAATAAGCTTTATCTCTCTGAAAACCAATGTAACCCCTTTCACTTAACAGAAATTACAGGTTGCCGCCAGTGCCTAAGAAATTGTTGTATTCTTCAGCCTGTAATTTTGGGGCCTGAGACTGTAATTTTCCTCTCTCCCTGGGGAATTCATTTTTACCTTAGGTGCTAAAACTTCCTGATCTACTCCTGTTGGCGGTGTGTCTTTCTTCAGGAGCAGAATATTTAGAAGCTGCTGGAAGAATCTAGTCCAGAAATCAGGAAGATTACATAAAGAATAATAATATCTTTGAAAGGACCTCCCCATCCCAGCAATCACTTTATGAGGCTAAGTGGGTATTGCTAACACGCTCACCATATAGAAAGGGGCAGGAGCCACAGGATAAAGGTAGTTTCCCCAAATCATGTTGTTACCATGTGGAGGGGTGGGACTAGATCCTTCAGGCACCATGCCTTTGCTCTTTCCTTAACCCTTCCGTTCTACTTGTCTCTCTACCTACAACTGGCCCTCTTTTCTGATGTCAGTCTCCTCTCCTTGAGGAAACTCCTGACTCTTGTGTCTCGTTCCCAGCATTCCTTCCAAGGTCCCTGCCTATCCAACCCTACTCACCTTCTAAGACAAGCTCTTCTCACCACTTAAAAAAAAATTAGCCAGGCATGGTGGTGATGCATGCCAGTGGTCCCAGTTATGTGGGAGGCTGAGGTAGGAGGATTGCTTAAGTCTAGGAGTTCGAGGTTATAGTGAACTAGGATTATGTTACTGCACCTCAGCCTGGGCAACCCACTGAGTGAGACTCTGTCTCAAAAAATAATAATAATAATTATTATTATTATTATTGGGAGGGAATAGAATGGATTTGAACTCTTGGAGAAGTAATTCTTCTCCATAAAATGGTCCTCCCTAAAGCAAAACACTGTTTCTAAAACTTCCCTGTGCATCAGAATCACCTGCAGCCCTTGTCAACATACTAACCACTGGGCTCAACCCCCCCCCCACACACACACATGGAGTTTCTCATTTTGCACCTCTGTAGAGGAGCCAGAAATTAGCATTGCTTAAAAGCTGGGGGCTTTTAAGGGGAGGGTGGGTCCTGATGCTGGACATCTGCAACTAGACTTTGAAAATCATTGATATGCATGTCTAAAGGCCAACGCTCAGTCCCCCTGTATATTCGTACTAGGAAAAGAAACATCTGGATTTTGAATGCTGGCCCCCTGGTATAGAATCGGCTTTGGGTGGTGTGTTGGAGTCTGGAGAAGATGTTTCTCATTTCATATAAACATAGCATGTCCAGGATGGGGGGGTTGGTGAGATCTACCAGCCCAACCTTTTCATTTGCAGAGTAAAGAAGCCGAGGGGAAACCAGCCAGCAGCAGCAGGAGGGGTGGGGTGCGGTCCAGGGCTCCTCTTTGGGGAAGCGGTGGAGCTGCGCGTCCTTCCCGGCGCTGCGTCTGCCCCACGCCCTCCCCCCTTCTCCCCGTGGGCAGCCTCTTCCTGTTTCTCCAGCCAGCCAGCCTGCAGTGGGGGCTTTTTATCTATTTTGTTTCATCATCAGCCACTGCTGGGCTTAATTTGTATATTTTTTAATGGGGAAAGAAAAAAAATACCTTCCAAATTGGAAGTTTAAAAACCTTCCCATTTGGCTTTTCTTAATTAAATGTATAATTCATGAGCCACTTGGGTTGAAACCATTGAATCTTTAAATATTTGCTCCTCCATCTATGACAGTTATCGGTTATTAATGGGGGTGATGATTTTCCCTGCGATGATTCAGCGGTAACATTAGAGCTGAATGATAATCGGCCGCGTCCTGAAGCATTTTCTGCAGTTTCACGATGACAGCGTCCTCTACAATTTTATTATTATTAGAAATGGCAGCTCTGCAGTAAGCAACTGAAGACTCTATCTGCTGCTCTCTCGAGCATACAACAAATCCTATTTTCCCCAGAGCATGATTATGTTTTGACATCTTTTACAGCCTTATATCTTGTACTGTAATATTTAAAATACAAACACAAACGATATATCCAATTATACCCATTGTATGGGATGTAATTTTTCTTAGAGGGGAAGTAGGTCCCGTGAAAGAGAAAAATAATGATAAGGACTGACAATAAGCACTTCCATTGGCTGTGAGAGCAGATCTCAAAATGCATAGCATATTTATTGAGGCGGAGAAGAAATGAGTAGAATAAGGAATTTGAAGGGTAGTGTTCAAATTTACTGGATAAATCCCTCCATTGTAATATTCCAGAAAGCATGTACTTTACTTCAAACTTTGTATGCAGCTCCAGGATTAAACATGACTGATTCTAGAGTTGTAAAACATGCTTTTTTTTTTTTTTTTTTGCAACCGAGTCTCACTATGTCACCCTCCTGGCATCACGGTTCACAGCAACCTCAAACTCTTGGGCTCAAGCGATTCTCCTGCCTCACCCTTCCAAGTAGCTGGGACTACAGGTGCCTGCCACAGGGCCCCATTATTTTTTGTTTTTAGCTGGCCGGGGCCCAGGTGTATGTGGCTGAAGCCATAACCACTGTGCTGTGGGTGCCAAGCCGAGTTGTAAACCATACATGATGCTACCTTGGAGGACAAAGACCTAACCCAAGAAAAATAATTCCTTTTCTAGGTTGAAGTGTTGGTGTTAGTGCAGAGCAAGTTTGCGATGCAACCCAGAACGCTTGCCCCTACCTTTACAATTGACTCCTACGTGGGTTCCCATTTGTTCCATAAGTTCTACCTGACTACGGGGATTTTATCTGCTCCCTCTCGATTCACACACCTCTTGTTTGGCGTCATGGAGCTAGTGGTCTATGTGGGCTTCTAATGATCACTGAGTAAAAGCCCCCTGAACTCCTGTTCTTGTCAAGTTCCAAGAATTCTGGGACTGAGTGCACATTGCCAAGCTTTTCCTGGAGGAAGAATGAAAACATAGGCTCGGCGCCTATAGCTCAACTGGCTAAGGCGCCAGCCACGTACACCTAAGGTGGCGGGTTCGAATCCCCAGCCCAGACCCGCCAAACAACAATGACGGCTGCAACCAAAAAATAGCCGGGTGTTGTGGCGGGCGCCTG
>CAUYTI010106877.1:0-22248 GCA_963575145.1 Galago senegalensis
TGCAATCATGGGGTGCAGTGTGGTGTTTTCATATACATTTGGAAATACTCTCATCAAACTGGTTAACATAGCCTTCATGTCATTTTCTTAGTTATTGAGTTAAGACATTCATACTCTGCTTTTAGAAAGATTCACTTGTACTCTTGTAGGATAAACCATGGAGATGACTCCACAAATCACTCTTCCTCCCCCTATCCACCCTCCCTCACCTCCCCTCTCCCACCCCCTTTGCTGTATTCATTTCTTAAAAGTCCAGATCAAACATTTTCTCTTCAGTGAATGGTTGATTTTACCACTTAGATTTTCTTCTTCTAATCTTCTAAAACACTGGCTCTATTGCCTTTATAACATTTATCTAATTCTTTCCTCTATTATATAATATTTATGTACCTTTTTAACATCTCATCTAGACTAGAATGTTATTGAGAGTAAGGACAATATTGTGATCATTTTTCCTTTCTCCAAAGAACTAGCACAGTAGTAACAGTAAGTTCTTGCTTCTAAAACAAGATGAAAGGCTGGACAAGGTGGCTCATTCCCATAATGCTAGTACTCTGAGAGGCCGAAGTGTGAGGATCGCTGGAGCTCTGGAGTTCAAGAGCAGCTGGAGCAAGAGGGAGACCTCGATTCTACTAAAAATAGAAAAATTAGCTAGGCATAGTGACACTTGCCTGTAGTCCCTGGTACTCCGTAGGCTGAGGCAAGAGGATCGCTTGAGCCCCAGCATTTGAGGTTCCTGGGAGCTCTGATGCCACAGCACTCTACCTGGGCAACAGAGTGAGACTGTCTCAAAATAAATAAAGAAGCTTTATTTAACTCTTTTTTTTTTTTTCAATCACCTCCTAACCTTAATGGTTTACCCAGTCTTATCAGTTTTTTCCTTCAGGTTTTCCCTACATCTCTCTTTTTCTTTCTTTCCCCACACCCACAGCCCCTGTGGGGGCATTGTGGCTCTGTGTTCCTAGTACAACGGGGAGGGATGATGGTGTGCTGAAAAAAGGCCACCCTGACTGGACAGGCCTCAATTTGACCCCTGGCTCTGCCCCTTCCTACTTGCCTGGCCTCAGGGAAAGGATATGCCTTCCCTGGACACCATAGTTTTTTATGCCACTGTGGAGGTGATTATATCTGCCTTGTTAGGTTTTCCTAAGGATGGAGTAAGTGGATGAAACACCTGAAATACAGGGGTGCTCAGCACTGGCCTCTAACAGTCAACAGCCCGAAGGCTCTTCCCACCCCAACTCAACCCCAGAGGCTTCTCTGCTCCTCCATCACCCACAAAGCCCAAGCTGCTGGAATTCAAGGCTCTCGGCCACTGTTACCAACTGACTCAAAGGACCTTACCTCTAATTCTTCTTTCCAAAGCTGGCGTCTTGACAAACCAGTCCATTTACTATAGTACTTCAAACAGGCCTGAGCATGTTCATCTCCATATTCTGGTTCATGGGTTCTCCCCTCCTTGGAAGTCCCTCTTTTTACCTACAAATTTTACCCAAATCCCATCCCTGCTTTACTCATTGGTTCAGTAAAGTCTTCTCAGCTTGCTCTGCTGGATCCTTCCATTTTCTGAACGTTTGCCTCATAGTCTGTTCCACCAATGGGCAATGAATTTCCATTACTTGACAATGTTTCTTATGTAGGGAATTATGAAAATGCTCCTTCTATGATTATCTAACCTTTGGTGCGTTTTCCTGCTTTCTCTTTTTAGATGGTAAGCTGCTTGAGGACAATGATATTTCTTATTCATCTTTACCCTGCACATGCTAGAGGCTCCAGAAATGTTCAGTGCAAAATATTTAGTCTTCTTTTAACTTGGAAGATGTCTTAAAAATATCTTTTTTTTTTCGTGGTCTCACACCCACCTTTGGAGAGCTCCTCAGGTGCAGGCAGACATGGAGGTGAAGGCCCTAAGTTTTACCTGGGTTAAACAGGAAAGGTTGAAAAGGGAGGTGCCACACACCTGGATCTGGGAGAATTCCCATAAACAGGGAATGGCACCAGTCAGACACTAACATTTTAATTAACAATTTTAATGGCTTATCCAAAATAATCCTCCCGATTTGGAAGGATTAAATTCCACTTGACATAACTACCAATCCATGTGGAAAGAAGTCTCACGTGCTACTTTTATAGTTACAGCAGGGCCTGGTGGGCCAGGAGAGTTGTCCAGCTAAGTGCACAGCTGGTGGGAGTCTCTGTCCCCAGCCAAGGGAAAACAGCCTTCTGCCAGTGCCAGTGTTGTCAAACCAACAACAACAATTTGGAAAGAATTCAAACCTACAGAGGAGCTGTAAGAATAAAATTGTATATAGCACTCACCCGACACATTTTTACCAGGCTTACACTTTTGCCTCCATTTTATTATTTCTATCATTATTTCCCTCTTTCTCCCTATCTCTCTCCCTCTCTCTCACTCCAGCTCTGTTATTTTTCTGAACCACTTGAGAGTAAATGATGCATATCAAATGTCTTATCAAACTCCTAAATATTTCAATGTATATTTGCTAAGAATAATGCTATTCCCTCTCATAAGCACAGTGGAATCAACTTCAGTAAATTAAATAGTGATGCTATTATTTTACCTAACCTACCCTCTGTTCTCCAATTTTGTTAATTGTTCCAATAAGGTTCTTTATAACATCTCCCCCCACCCCCCGACATAGGATGCAGTCTAGGATTGGACATTGCATTTGGTTGGCGTGTTCCTTTAGTCTCCTTTATACTGAAATATACTTTTATAATTTTTTTCTTTTTTTGTGCTTGAACATTTTCCTTTTTAAAAATAAAACATTTATATGCAGAAAACCCTAAAGATTACACACACATCTATAAGTAATAAGCAAATTCAGTAAAGTTGCTAGAGACAGAATCAACACATAAAAATCAGTTGCATTTTTATACACTAACAATGAACAGTCCAAGAAGGAAGTTAAGAAAACAGTCCCATAGATAATAGCATCAAAAAGAGTAATATACTTAGTGATAAACTTAACCAAGGAGATAAAAGCAGTACACACTGAAAACTGCAAAACATTCCTGAAGGAGACTTAAGAAGACATAAATAAATGGAAAGACATCCCATGTTCATGGAATGGGAGAATTAAGATCATTAAAAAGTTTATACTCCCCAAATAGTCTACATAGTCAATATAACTGCTATCAAAATATTTACTATGATGACTTCAAAATGATTTTCAACAAGAAAAGATTTCAAACATATTCAACAATAATTTCTTTCACATTTACTGTCTGGTGCTTAACATTCGGCTGTTAGTAAAACTCCTTCCCTCTCTTCTATTTATTCACCGACAGTCCCTTATAATAGTGTAACTTTTGATTATTTTACTTTATGAAGGTTCAAAATCTATGAATGTTCAGCAGAAACTGTACTTCAAATACCCATACAACCATTCTGGTTTTTATTTTCAGTATAGTATTCAATAAATTACTTTGAATTTATTGAATTACTTTGTATAATTCAATACTTTGTTATAAAATACGCTTTGTGTTAGATGATTTTACCCAACTGTGGGCTAATATAAGTGTTGTGGACCCTGTTTAAGATAGGCTAGGCTAAGCTATAATGCTCAGTGGGTTAGGTATGTTAAATGCATTTTCAACTTAATGATATTTTCGACTTTTAGTGGGTTCATTGGTATGGAACCCCATCATAAGTGAAGAGCATCTATATTTGTTGCTTTGTTCATTTATTCATTTCTTGGTCTATTTATGTATTTATTTTTGGTATGGAGTCATAGACTTCTTTTTAATGGCCTATAATCAATTACAGCCTCCTATTTTGTGCTTAAATTGTTCAAGAGTTACTCCGTAGGAACCCCTTCCAGCTGATCCTTCAGTCCTGTATACCATCAGTTTTTGAGCACTTGCTTACTTCTTGACAAAATAAAATGTTTAGTATCTTTTAAAATCCTAGGTAACATTAAGAAGAAGAAAGAACAAGGTGGGAAGTAGAAAACTGGATGGGGGGAGGATAAGAGAAAGAGAAATCAGGAGGGCACTGTGGGGAGATTGCCAGCATAGATTAAGACCCATTGGTCCCGCTGTGAGAGGGACTCCAGCTCCTCCTGCCTTGGGGAGGGGACAGCAGGAGACTCTGGGCCTGTGGAGCTGATGGGCGTTATTATTGGTCATAACTCCGTCAGTTGCAAGTGATGGAAACCCAACCAAAAATGGAATTAGTGAGATAATTTATTGGCTTTTTTTTGAGACAGAGTCTTATTATGTTGCCCTCAGTAGAGTGCTATGGTGTCACAGCTCATAGCAACCTCAAACTCTTGGGCTCAAGTGATTCTCTTGCCTCAGTCTCCCTAGTAACTGGGACTACCAACGCCTGCCACAGTGCCCAGCTATTTTTTGTTTGTTTAGCAGGTCCATGTTGCGTTCGAACCCACCAGCCCCAGTGCACATGGCCGGCACCCTAACCACTGAGCTATGGGCACCCAGCTTTTATTGGCTTATATGACTGAGAAATATTGCATTGATTTCAAACAAAGCTGAGACTAGACTCTTTTTTTTTTTTTTTGAGACAGAGCCTCAAGCTATCCCCCTGGGTAGAGTGCCATGGCTTCACAGCTCACAGCAACCTCCAACTCCTGGGCTCAAGAGAGTCTCCTGCCTCAGCCTCCCAAGCAGCTGGGACCACAGGCGCCCGCCACAACGCCCGGCTATTTTTTGGTTGCAGCCGTCATTGTTGTTTGGCGAGTCCGGGCTGGATTCGAACCCGCCACCTTAGGTGTATGTGGCTGGCACCTTAGCCACTTGAGCCACAGGTGCTGAGCCTAGACTCTTGACTAGATTCCAGAAATCATTTCTGCCCCCAACCCCTGCCACCTTCTCTTTTCTGTTTGGCTTTATTCTTGTTTGTTTTATTCTTGGTCAGGCTTTTCTCCCAATGGGCAGAGGTGCCCCTAGCCCTCCTAGATCAATCCTACTAGTTGTGTAAATCTAGTAGAAATAAGACACATCTTTCCCCATGACTATGATAAAGAGCCCAGAAGTTTCCCTGACTGGCCCACACCTGAAGCAATCTCTGGCCTGAGAGGGGCAGTACTCTCATTGGCTGGGCCTGGGCTATGAGCTCCCCAAGTGTGAATGAAGCCCCCTAAAACACATGGCTGGGCATGGACTTGGAAGTGCTGCCACCAAAAGAAAAAGAAATGTTGGGAAAGATAACACACAACTTCACTGCACGTGGAATCTGGGGCACTTGATGGCATTAGAATTTTTACTTTGAGATGAGCAAATAAAACACAGCCCTTCCACTTTGTCACAATAGCCTTTCTTGCCTTCCCACAAAGGTCCCTTATTGGAAAGAAAGCCTTGAAGTCTCCTTTCTCCAGACCAAGGCCTTGTCCATCCGATGTGTTTCTGGCCTGGGAAGTGCTGTTGGGCACCCAGCACTCACCAGCAGAGAGGAGACAGGGTGATCCCCTCAGCAGCACAGAGGGAGTGAACCAGGCCTGAGCACTCCCTGGGGTGGCTTCCCCTCTATCTAACAGGCTCCCATTTCATCATTTCTCTCATGGCTGGCAGGCCCAACAGGGACATGTCCATCACGGTGGTGTGTTACGTCACGTTAGATGGCAATCGAACACGCTGTTAACAGAAGCTGACGGGAAAGCTCCAGCAATGTGCTTATCTGGATGCCACCCTTGCTGAGTAAAGGGTCATTATCAGAATTATTCACACAGAATTATAGCAGTTGGGAGCCTGCAGATTATTCATTACATCACCCTCATTTTAGTCACTCAGCACAAATGGAACCACCTCAAAGGAGCCTGTCCTCTCCCTCCACCTTCCTGTCTTTTTCTGCCACATTAGAGGCGTCTCTTTCTCTAACACACACACCCACCAAAGAGTGAAAGTTACATTAGGTCAGCTGCAGGAACAGCCTTTTCTGCGCCCAGGTTTTCTTTTTTGAGATGACTGCCCTGGTATGAGCAGAGTCATGCCCCAGGAGGGCTCTGGACTGCAAGGGCTGGGGATGTGTCCCAGTTAAACCCATTCTTGGAATGGTCCTGCCAACCTCAGTCTCAAAATGTCAAAACAGGGCTTTTAATCGACCTGTCAATTTCAGGTCTGGTTTTCACCACTGCTGCCTGCTTAATAATACAAGTCTTACAAAAGAAATGATCCAAGTATTCACAAGTGAAGGCAGCTTCGAGAATGTGGGGACCCTGTACCGTACTCCCAGCCTGCCTGTGTGTGCCAGCTTCGAGAATGTGGGGACCCTGTACCATGCTCCCAGCCTGCCTGTGTATGCCAGCTTCGAGAATGTGGGGACCCTGTACCATGCTCCCAGCCTGCGTGTGTGTGCCACCTTCGAGAATGTGGGGACCCTGTACCATGCTCCCAGCCTGCTTGTGTGTGCCAGCCTTAGTGTGAACCCTCGTGTTCCTCTCCTGTACCTCCTCCCCCAACAAGCCCGCACCTGCCACCCAGACACTCAGAGTTTACCCAGCACATGCACATTCCCATGTAAAAGCCAGCAAAATTGACGGCAGACACTGACGCAAAGAGGTGGGAATAGAGCAGTGGGTGGCAAGGTGGGTTTGCGGGCACAGCCTCCTTCATAACCAGTGTCCCATCACAGCTCACAAGGCCAGCATGAACTCGAAGGCAGGCATGGCCGGAGGAGAAGGAGGACTGTGAGGAAAGAGAAAGGGCTCAGTAAATGAGTCTCAGGAATGCGGTGATTTGTGACATGCCGCACAAAAACCGAATCTCTGTCCGTCAACCTCTGTAGGTTCTGAGTGGCCAGGAATGCTGTTTGTGTTTATAGTCCCAGAGGCCACAAAGTCAGAGGGTGCTCGGTTGGAAGGGAATCTGGAGTGTTTGCAGCTGGACTATTACCAGAGCCATGCAGGGACTCATGCAAAGACATACGAGAGACCTGTGGGGGTTCTCTCAGGGCTGCCCCAATAAGATACCACAAACTGGACGGGTTACACAATGGAAATGTATTGCCTCCTGGTTCCGGAGGCTACAAGTCCAAGTTCTTTTTTTTTTGAGACAGAGCCTCAAGCTGTTCCCCTGGGTAGTGTGTCATGGCATTACAGCTCACAGCAACCTCCAACTCCTGGGCTCAAGTGAGTCTCTTGCCTCCGCCTCCCAAGTAGCTGGGACCGCAGGTGCCCGCCACAACGCCCGGCTATTTTTTGGTTGCAGCTATCATTGTTTGGCGGGTCCGGGCTGGGGATTTGAACCCGCCACCTTAGGTGTACGTGGCTGGCGCCTTAGCCAGTTGAGCTATAGGCGCCGAGCCTACAAGTCCAAGTTCAAGGTGGCAGTGCTGCTTCCATCTGAGGGCAGTGAGGGAGGATAGATACAGGCCTCTCTCCTGCCTGGCCTTGCAGAAGGGCATCTTCACGTTCACACGGTGTTCTCTCTGGGTTTGTCTCTGTCCAAATTTCCCCTTTTTACCAGGACCTCGGTGATATCCAAATGACTTCATCTTAACTTGATTACCTCCTATAAAGACTCTATGTCCAAATAAAGTCACTTTTTGAGGTACTGTGGTACCAGGAAGCCAGTATCTATTCGTGTAGGGACTCAGTTCAACCCTCTGGTTCTCCTCTCGTCCAGCTGTGTTTTTGCTCTCAAGGTGGCACCTTCGTACTAACACCCAGGAATTTTTCTGGCAAACATTTTCACTGGCTGAGTAAGTCTAACCAACTCTCACATCCAGGGCTTATGGGGAGTTCTTGACATTTGAGGCTAGGGACCCGGGCTTTCTATCCCCCAAGATCTCAGGTGGGAAGGAGTCGTGAGGCACTCCCAGGTTGTGGGGTACTCCAGTCTGTGGTGTCTTCCTCCCCTGCTTCCCTTTGGCCCAACTCTGAGCTCCCCACATGGGCTCAGTGTTTCAGGAAGGGCTACAGAACTGCAGCGGCCAGAAGGAAGCCTGTGTGGGTGCTTGGGGATCATTCTGGTTCTGAAAAGCAGATGGTACTGCAGACCACTGCCTGCTGCTCCTCCCCCTTCTGAAATAGTGAGCTGACGGTTGTCCCAGCCTTGGGCCTTTGAGAACAGAGATTTCTTGGTGACCCCTCAAGCTTTAAGTATAATGTCTAGGGAAGTGAGCAAGAAGAGGTCAACATCCTTTCTCCCTTTTCTAGTCCAGAACAAGGAAAAACAAACCAATTTGTGCTGGGAAAACTTATACCTACTCCGGCGCACCCCTCCCTTCCTCCACACCCTGGTCTCCTGCCCCTCCCCGGCCTGCTAGTCCTCATTTGAGAGGGGAATGTCTCCTGAGCTGAGGTCCTGTTTCATCCTCTTCCTGTTAATTAACACGAAGTACTCGTTTCTGAGAAGTGCCCAACTATTTATTTCACAGCAGGCAAGTCTGAACACAGCTCTACCAGCCATAGCAGGAGAGAGACGTGCTTAAGGCCCCTGGCTCCCATGGACAGAAGCTGTGGGCCCTGTGCTCCAGCATCATAGGCGTAAAGCACGGAGCTTTCAAGCTGCTCAGCCTTACCAGCAGCAAAGCAATGGCTCCCGACAGGTGGGGGGACTTCCGGCAGGGTCTACTCCCCAGAGCCACTTGTCACAACTTGTCACCCCTTCCTCAGCTTGCACAATTGGAAGTTCTATCCTTCAGCTCATATAGTACAGAGCCCCTGGTAAAGTGAAAATATTCCCAGAGGGTATTTTATCATAGCAAGGAAGAATCTTTCAGAATTGAGACACCAACTTCACACCTCGGTCAGGAGGGGCCCTTGTTATGAAGTGGGCAGAGGGGCACAGAATCTGCCAGCTGGGCTGGGGGATAAGGGACCCTGGGGAAAAACTTCACTCACTGGGGAGGGGATTTTCCTCGGGGACAGCCTTGCTTTGAAACTGTTAATGAAAAGATGTCAAGTTGGGGTCATTTAGTCACTGCCATCTGCCAAAGAAGACAAAGGCCAGTTTGTGGTCGGGAGCCCAAGACCAGTCTTGTAAAAATGGTCTGTATCAGTGAAGCAAATTTTAAATGAGAAAGAGAACCTGATAGACAAGGTCTTTATATTTCTCTATTTTACAGCCAAATATTCATGGAGGAAAAATTATCAGGGTTGCTTGGGCATTTGTTTCTTTCAAGAAGCCTCCCAACCAGAGAGTAAAACCTTCCAGCCCTCAGGACTCTATTTCTCGTGCTGTGAAAGACCTCAGAGGGTCAGTCCCTCGGCTTTGTGGTTAGGATGTTAGAAAAATGGAGTCTGAGTACTTTAAATTGGGACAAGAATTAAAAAGAGGCAAGAGGCCTGCCATGCGTGGAAGCTCGGGATTCTCAGGCTTTCCGCAGTCACACAGACTGCTTCCTAGCAGCCCACAAATCAAAAGGCTGGGCTCCTTTGTACAAGGAATTTGCATGCGAGGCAAAGATTTATAGTAAATGGCCACCAGATGGTGTCTTAGTTCTCCTCAAGCTAATATTCTGGCTTTCTTTGTTCTCTTTGCTGATGAGAACTGACATTTCATGGGAAGAACAGTCAATCCCAGGAAAGACGGTGGGACCAGAGGAGCCACAAGCATTATTTTATTTGTTCAGCCTGACAAGACTCCAAGCTCATAAATGGGGCGGGGGGGCACAGTCGTTGACCTAGAGCTAATAGAAGTGCATATTTCTTCACACAGTAGGATGCAACGATTAAAGTCCTATCAGCTCCCAACATGCAGGCGGACCTGACTCAGTGTTAATTGCTCCCAACGAGCGTGTTGATGCTGGATGCACAGCCGCTGTCTAGCTCTCAGAGGCTTTGTGTGACCTTGCTGTAGGGGGACATCAAATCTTCATTCTTCTGGAACCATCTTTACAAACCACAGTGGCTTTCTAAATAAATTATTTCAGCTTAATTTTTTAAAAACATTATCTTTCAGAGACCAATACAATTGTTTTTTCCCCCGCTAACTATGAAAACAGGAATTTAAAGCTGGAAAACTCAGCTGTAAACTCAGCTGTTCTCCATGGCAAACGTTTTTACTGCTTCTCCCAAAGACTGAAGTTAGCCAGGATTACAGGTCTAACTTTTCACTGCTTGGGGGTTTACTGAAGAAGAATTGAGTGACTAGATGTCCTAATAGATGTTTCCAGAATCTGGAGAGTGAGTGTGAGCTGACAGGGCAGGGGGTGGAATTTGGGGTCCTTGGTGGAGTAGTCCTGTTCTCCCCCTGGATCTTATTATTATCATTATTATTTAGTGTGTGTGCGCATGCACACATACCCTCTTAGAGGGTTAAGATGGAAGAATCTGGTTCAGTGCCTGTGGCTCAAATGGCTAAGGTGCCAGCCACATACACCTATGGTGGCGGGTTTGAATCCAGCCCGGGCCTGCCAAACAACAATGATGGCTGCAACCAAAAAAATAGCCTGGTGTTGTGGCAGGTGCCTGTGGTCCCAGCTAGGCTGAGGCAGGAGACTTGCTTGAGCCCAGGAGTTGGAGGTTGCTGTGAGCTGTGATGCCACAGTACTCTACCCAGGGGGATAGCTTGAGGCTCTATCTAAAAAAAAAAAAAAAGATGGAAGAATCTAGGGTACATGTGAAATTTACTAGGTATAGAATATAAATTGTCTAAACACAATAACTAAGGAAATGCCATGAAGGCAATGTTAACCAGTTTGATGAAAATATTTCAAATTGTATATAAAACCAGCACATTGTACCCCGTGATTATATTAATGTACACAGTTATGATTTAAGAAAAATTTTTAAAAAGAGTAGAAAACAAACAAACAAAAGATGGAAAAATCTTTGTCTTACCTCTCAGGTCCCCAGACACAATGTCCCATTTCCATCCTCCAGGTTTATCTCAGAGAATGGGGGACAAGGCCTGCCACAGGCAGGGTGGCCAGCATGTCCCTGACTCCACTGGTAGGGAAGTCCAGCACACGGAGGGCAGTCCTGCACCTTCTCACCTGCTGTGTGCCCATCTCAGCATGCTAACTTCAATTCATTTTTATTCTTTTTACACACAAATTGGGGGGGGGGGGAAGACTGCCTGAGAGTGGTCTCATAGTGGTTTCAGAGTGGGTTTGGTGTACTTTTCACAGCAATTCTTCTTTCCACTAAGAACACCCATCTTGGGTGACATGCATCTACTACTTCTTCACCTGACTTATTTAGAATGTTGGTTCTAATACAACATATGCAGGGAAAGAACAGGAACTGGTGTTGTGAGACCCCAGGGTCTCTGTCCCATCTGCCAGCTAAGTAGTGCCGCTGTGGCTGACGGAAATGCGTGCCCACAGGAGTCAGACCAATTGGCTCAACTCTTGGCTCTCCCCCGTAGAAACTATGTGGCTTTGCACCAATTACTGGGAACAAGTTTCCACTCCATTCCCACGCCACAGTCGGAAGGTTGAGTGGGGACAGGGGCTGCGTCCTGAAGCCCCCGCACCCCGCTGGCAGTGTGGGCTGTGCGCCACCTGGCGTTAGACTGAGGTCCAGCACCCCCACCACCACAGCCCCTGGGGAGAACACAGGTTTGGAGCAAAGGGGACAGTTACAATGATTAAATCTTGCCCCCTCATTTTCAGTAGAGGAAATTCAGGCTTAGAGAGGAGGAAGGTTTGTCTGAGTTCTCACAGAATCTGATGGTTAAGAACAAGCATTCTGGCGTCTCAGTGTCTGAATCCTGCCTGGCAGCCAGGTGCTAATGTAACCTTGGGCAAATTTCGAAACTTCTCAGTAATCAGTTTTCTCACCTACGAAATGAGGGAAATAATGCTCACCACCTCAAGGGTTTTTAAGAAGATTAAATCGGTGCATGTGCGTAGCACTGTGCTGGACCCCAGCAAGCCATCCACCTCTGGAGCAAAGCACTCTCTCGTCCTGTAGCTATTGATCTGTACTTGTGACTTTCCCTCTCATGGATAATGCTCTTCGTGTTTGTCATTTAGATCTGACAGCAGGCCAATGAGGAGTCCCAAAGACCACTGAAGAAAGCAGTGGCCAATTTTTGGCTTTGGGATAGACCTTTTTTTTTCCCCTTTGAGATAGAGTCTCACTCTGTCTCTCTAGGTAGAGTGCTATGGCTTGGTAACTCACAATAACCTCAAACTCTTGGGCTTGAGCAATCCTCTTGCCTCAGCCTCCGGATTAGCAGGGACTACAGGCACCTGTCAAAAGATGCCTGGCTAGTTTTGCTGTTTTTAGTAGAGACGGGTATTGCTCTTGATCAGGCTGGTCTCAAACACTTGCCTCAGCCTCTAAGTGTTAGGATTACAGGAGTGAGCCACCATGCCCAGCCAGGATAGAACATTTGACTTTGGTTTTTGCGTAAAAGAGTGGAAATGACCTTTTCATGCCAGCATGGCTCCGATTTGCTGACACAGATTAAATGCTTTGGGTACTCTATAAACATCTGTTAGATGAAGGATGGGAACAGGGCCTGAGCTCAGGGCTTGTGGGTACGGTGGCCCCTGTCTCAGAAGAGGGGGATAAGAAGGGGACTCAGGGAAAGTCTCATTCTGCACCATTCACTTGTGATGCAAAGGGCCCACGGAGGACCTCTGCCCTTCCTCTCCTCTGTTTTTGCAAAAATGACATTTAGAAAGACCACTTATTTAACTCTATAGATACAAGATTCTTCTTCTTCTTTTTTTTTTTTTTAATTGAGATGGGTTCTTGCTCTGTCACCTAGGCTGGAGTACAGTGGTGTGATCACAGCTCATTGCAGCCTTGAACTCCTGGGCACAAGTGATCCTCCTGCCTAGGTCCTCCAAAGTGCTGGGATTATGTATTCTTTAAGTAAATGTGGACACCTTCATCCTATTCGAGTCTGGTCTGGCAGCCTGTGGTAGGCATCATAGACAGGTATAGCTTGCCAGGAGCCAGGAAGACAAGGAGGAAGAAAAAGAAACAAATTCCTCAACTTTCTTTTCTTTCTAATGGACTAATGATGCCTTCCAAGGTCCTGATCCACTCAGCCAAGGAGCCTGAGTGGTGAAGCCTGTATCTGCCTCCCAGGGCAGAGGGTGGATCTGAGGGAGAAAATCAAGAGCAGTATTCACAGCCCATGTAGAGGAAGATAAAAATATTTAGACTGTTGACTTTCAATTGTACTTCTCTCAATTTGAAAACATTCTTTACAATATCATTTGTGATACTGTGTTTCCACTGGTACTACCAAAAAACTGTGTTTTCCTCTCCTTTCCCAGCCCCCCTTCTCTGCTCTTCTTCCTTCCTTGTGGTAGTTCTCACCCAATATCCAACACGAGGGGGGTTATTAGAGGCTTAGATGGAAATGAAGAGGGAAACAGACTAACGCACCTTTCTAGAGAATTCCCCACCCTGCCCCCACCCCAACCTGAGTGTGTTCTCACCTGCACATGATGCTGGTGCCTATTGCAAGTTGAGGAAGAAAAGGGGGAAACATGGGGTAAATGCGAGACTCACAGAGATAGAAAGAAGATGGCTCGGTTATATCTGGACCTGCGGTAGGCACCACAGATGTGGCTGCTTCCCTCCATCTCTTCCTGCCCATGGATCCACTCAGGTGATCAATCATATTAAGTTTATAATTTGTGCCCAACTCTGTACCAGGTACTAATGAGTAACACAGAGCCCCCCGCCTATAGACAGCACCTCACAGTCTATACTCTGCTGGGGCTCATGACACACAGCAGTTCACGTTGGCCACGCAATGGGATATGCTCAGGACAAAGGAACACCGGAGTAGAGACAGAGCCCAGAAGAGGCTCCTGCAAAGTTATAAAAGGCTTCCTAGGTTTCTAAATCTTTTTTTTTTTTTTGAGACAGAGCCTCAAGCTGTCCCCTTGGGCAGAGTGCTGTGGCATTACAGCTCACAGCAACCTCCACCTCCTGGGCTCCAGCGAGTCTCCTGCCTCTGCCTCCCAAGTAGCTGGGACCACAGGCGCCCGCCACAACGCCCGGCTATTTTTTGGTTGCAGCCGTCATTGTTGTTTGGCGGGTCCGGGCTGGGGATTCGAACCCGCCACCTTAGGTGTACGTGACTGGCGCCTTAGCCGCTTGAGCTATAGGCGCCGAGCCCAGATAATTTTTCTATTATTATTATTATTTTTTTTTTTTTTTAGAGACAGAGTCTCAGTTTATTGCCCTTGGTAGAGTGCTATGGCATCATACAGCTCACAGCAACTTCCAACTCCTGGGCTCAGGTGATTCTCTGGCCTCAGCCTCTGGAGTAGCTGAGACTACAGGCACCTGCCACAATGCCCAGCTATGTTTTTGTTGCAGTTTGGCCAGGGGCAGGTTTGAACCAACCACCCTTGGTATATTGGACTGGCGGCCCTACTCACTGAGCCACAGGCACCTCCCTTTTTCACAGGGTCTTACTGTGTTGCCCTCGGTAGAATGCTGTGACGTCACAGCTCACAGCAACCTCAAACTCTTGGGCTTAAGTGATTCTCTTGCCTCAGCCTCCCAAGTAGCTGGGACTATAAGCTCCCACTACAGTGTCTGGCTATTTTTTTGTTGTAGTTGTCATTGTTGTTTAGCAGGCCTGGGCTGGTCTCGAACCTGCCAGCTTCGGTTTATGTGTCTGGCACCCTACTCACAGAGCTACAGGCATGGCCTAATTTTTCTATTTTTAGTAAAGAGGGGATTGCTCTTGCTTAGGCTGGTCTTAAACTCCTGACCTTATGTGGTCTTTCTGTCGCAGCCTCCTGGAGTGCTAAGATTACAGACATGAGCCACTATGCCCAGCCCCTAACTGCTTTATGAATAAGTAATGCTCAATAGTCAGAAACCTACTTCCCATCCCACCCCCAGCTATGCAATCCTCCTGCTGAAGAGGCAGCCACTGTCAAGTTTCTTCTATCTCTGGCCACATGCACTGAGGGTGGCAGGTTCAAACCCAGCCCAGGCCTGCATGACAATTGCAACAAAAAAATAGCCAGACGTTCTGGTGAGTACCTATAGTCCCAGCTACTTTGGAGGCTGAGGCAAGAGAATCACTTAAGCCCAAGAGTTTGAGGTTGCTGTGAGCAGTGATGCAATGACACTCTACTAAGGGTGACATAGCAAAACTTTGTCTTAAAAAAAAGAAAGTTTCTTCTGTCTCTTTATTTTATTTATTTATTTATTTATTTTTTTTTTTTTTTGAGACAGAGCCACAAGCTGTCCCCCTGGGTAGAGTGCCGTGGCATTACAGCTCACAGCAACCTCCAACTCCTGGGCTCAAGCGAGTCTCTTGCCTCTGCCTCCCAAGTAGCTGGGACCACAGACGCCCGCCACAACGCCCGCAACCGTCATTGTTGTTTGGCAGGTCCGGGCTGGGGATTCGAACCCACCACCTTAGGTGTACGTGGCTGGCGCCTTAGCCGGTTGAGCTATAGGTGCTGAGCCAGAAGCTTTATTTTTTTAAAATTTATTTTTTGAGACAGAGTCTTACTATGTTACCCTTGGTAGAGTGCCGTGGTGTCACAGCTAACAGCAATCTCAAACTCTTAAGTGATTCTTTTTGCCTCAGCCTCTCAAGTAGCTGGGACTACAGGGGCCTGCCATAACACCCGGCTATTTTTTGTCACAGTTGTCATTGTTGTCTAGGTGGCCTGGGCCAGATTTGAACCCACCAGCCTCAGTGTATGTGGTTGGTGCTGTAACCACTGTGCTGCAGGAGCCGAGTGTGCAGAAACTCTTGAACTGAATAATGAAGGTACCCTGCATGTGTGTGTGTGGTTAGTCTGCCCATTTATTGGTTCACTGGAAGTTTATTAAGAGGGAAACATGCGAGCAAAGCATTTCTTATATGCCCCAAATGGTAGAAGAGCTATGAGTAGGGGACTGGCTGAACATGGAGGAAGGAACCGTCTATTTCTCCAAGCATGATGCCAGTCCTGTGATGCTCTGTGACCACACGGATTGGGGAGCAGTCTGCAGCACACCTTACTATATTAAATGCTTTGAGAAGTTCTGTAGAAAAAGAATCTGTTCCACTTTGTTTAGCATAGTGTTTATAACATACATAGGACTCTTTTTACTTATCACTTATTAGCATCCCTAAGGAATACTATTTAAGAAACGGCAATACTTTCCTTGCTCTGGGAGAACTGACCAGTGATTCAGAGAAAAAGTCACCTGACTCTGGATCAACACAGGTTGGAGAGGTTGTGTGTGGTGAGGGGTGGTAGGGAGGGGCCCTGGCAGGTGGCTTCTATTGAAGTGGGCACTGTCTGCATCCCTGTTGGCTTTGTGCTTCTGGAAAAGCTTTTGTCCTGGCTTGAAAATACTCAATAGCAGCTACATCTGTCATGCCTGGGAAGCAGCAATTTGCAGTGTGGGGGGTGACGGAGCAGTCAGCGGACACTCCTGATTGAGGCCCAGCCTGCTAGGAGCTTCTCAGTGTTGGAGAAGGGAGGGGTTCTGGAGGCAGCTGCTTGCTAATCCTGGAAGTGGAGGGGAACAAGATTTAGCTCCCTTATCTCTTTTCATTCTCCTTTTCCAGTGGGGGAGGTTGTGTTGACCCTCAAGGGGACTGCCAAGAAGAAGCAGGTGGGCTGGATGTTTTCTGCCCTCTCCACTAAACCGAAGGGCCTCTGGAGGGTGGGCCAGGTCAGGGAGACACTTAGCTTTCCATTACCCAGGGGAACTGAGATGAAGGAATTTTTGGTTTTATTTAAGGAAGAATTTGGAGTTATAAACTAGATTTACTGAAGTTAGTGAAGTTTTAAAATTTGAAAATCTTAACTAGAATTGTTTTCAATTGTTGATAGCTGGAGGTGGATATGAGGGATTGGCCCAGCAGACGCAAGCTCCCTGAGAAATGCCTGGGGGGCCTCATTGGATTCTCCACTTGGAACAAACCCAGGCCTAGGGAATTCCCAGAACCTGTTGCAGGGCTCAGGCCCTTCTGGTGCAGCTCTCTGGGAGGCCATGGTTATATCTAAGGAAATAAATGGGAGTATGGGGTGGGAATTTGGCTATTGTACACTTCTAGTGTCCAGAGGCCTCAGTGTTATTAACACAGGGCCAGGATTTCCTATTTCTTTTTGTTCATTTGATTGGTTGGTTGATTGAATTTCTTTTTTTTTTTTGACACAGAGCCTCAAGCTATCACCCTGGGTAGAGTGCTGTGGCCTCACAGCTCACAGCAACTTCCAACTCCTGAGCTCAAGCAAGTCTCCTGCCTCAGCCTCCCAAGTAGCTGGGACCACAGGCGCCCACCACAATGCCTGGCTATTTTTTTGGTTGCAGCCATCATTGTTGTTTGGCGAGGCTGGGCTGGGGATTTGAACCCACCACCTTAGGTGTATGTGGCTGGTGCCTTAGCCACTTGAGCCACAGGCACCAAGCCGGTTGATTGAATTTTAAGCGGCTGCTTTCCCCCTTTTGACCCTCTGGAGGATTTAGTCTACCTCTGGCAGAAACAGTGGTGAGGTGTCCTTTATCTCCTAGTTCTCTGGCCGCCTCCCCGACTTTCCTTGGCCATAGCCACAGAGTCCCTGAACCTTCTGATTTCTTGCCCTTTGTTAGTAGAAAAAGGCTGGATGCTTAGTGGACCACCTCCCTCCCCTGGGAAGTCTGGGTGGCCTGGCCTTGGTTTGGGAAGCAGGAGTGTTAGCTGCTGCTGCCAACTGGGGCTGTACTTGCAGACTCCCAGGCTCCAGGTCTCTGGAGGGACCAGCAGGTCTGATCCCCATGAGCCTGCTGTGGCCCTCAGGGAGGCAGTCCTTGCCAGGAACTGCTGAGCTCTCCATGTGGTGGGTGTGGGGCAAGACTGGAGAAGGCCTGAGAGCAGGGTATAGAGGACAGGATGACTCCCTCCTCCCCCATCAGCTGGGAATGCATCACTGCTGCTGGGAAAGACATTCAGGCCACTTCTGGACAAATTGGTCATTACGGAAATTCTTTCTTACCTCTGGGTGGGGCTTTACTCGTTCCGAAGAGTCTTCCGATGTGCTCTTTCTGGTCCTGGCAGTGAATGCTAAGCATTTACCTGCTGTCCCTCAAGGCCAGAAGGCAGGGCAGTGTCTGAGCCCCATTCCTGTCTTTGTTCTCCCCTCACCTGTTGTTCTGACATCCCCCATCAGCTGGGCAGACTTGTGTGGTTCATGGGTGAGCATGTGGTTGGGGCGGGATGGTACTGTGTCCTCACTCTCCTCTCTCCTTGCTGGGCCTCTGTTTCCTGTCATGGCCTGGCTTGCAGCTGTTTCACATCTGGGCCTAGGCAGAGTGTCCTGTGTCCTACATGATGAGATTCCCAGATTTCCCTAGGTGACGGTTCCAGTTACTCCAGGCCAGGAGTGGGGAATTCCTCACTCCCAGGCAACCCAGAGACTTCCTCTGGACTCCTGTTTCCGAGTCTTGACCTCTAAGTAGCCTGCCCTAACCCCACCACCCCCAGGGAGAACAGTGGGAAGGAAGTCCTGCCAGAAGGTTGTTTTCGGTTTGTCAGCTAGTGGTCTTTGGTTTAAGAAACAGACCTATCTCCCCTTTGTCTTTAAAATCTAGCACCAGAAGCCTTACACTCTCTGATTTCCTTGGGAACCAGATTGGCAAAGGCTGGGTATAGATTCTGAAAGTCAGGAGGGGTCCCTAGGTCCCCTGTGCTGTTCTAGGGAGTTCACCTGGCTTACTGAGGGTCTGGGTTGTAGTCCTCACTCTGCCACCAGCTGGCTGAGTAACCTTGGTGAACATCCACACTTCTCTGCGCCCCTAGTTTCCATTAAGGTGCTTTAGGTGGAAATAATGTTGGCACTGAGATTCTGTGCCCCAGAGAACTGCTGTGGGGATGTGTGTGTGTGTGTGTGGGGGGGGGTGTGCTGTCGTGGCTAATCAGTAAAGTGGACAGTCCACATGCAGACAGTGGAGAGCTGCTTGTACCCAAGGCCCATTCTTTGAGGACACACGGATACAACAGCAGACCCCTTGCCTTTTGTCTATGTGAAACCGATGGGAACTCGGGGAAGCTTTAATTGCATCTGTGTATTCCTTGGTTCCTATCTAGAAGAGTGGTTTCTACAGGTGCTGGGTAGGAAATAGTAGACTGTCAGAACACGTAAGGGATCCTTTCAGCGGATGCCTTCATAGTATGTTGATCCCTATAGCAAGGTCAGAGAGGGGCAAGACCCACACGGTCAGATAGTGATAGAGCTGGTCCCTTAGGAACAAGAACTTACGACAGTAACTGTGCTAAGATTGCCTGTTCCCAGGTCAGCCTGGCCTTTTGCAATTCTGCCCTTGAGAGGCCCCTGTGTTGGCTGAAACCAGCCCTCTTCTTCCCCTTGCACTTTCCTTCCCTGACCTCCCAGCCACCTCTTGTTTCCCTTGTGGTGCTCCCACCTGCTGTTACTTCCTCCTCTCCACAACTTTTTATTATGAAACATTTCAGATGTTCAGCAAACTCAGAAGAATGTATAGTGAACACTCATTTACCCAACTAGATTCCACCACGAGTCTTTGACTGTGTTTGCTTTTCCAGGTCTCTTTCCATCCATTTACCATTTTATCCATTTACCTGTCCACCTTATTTGGGGATGCATTTCTTAGTAAGTTGCAGGTGGCAGTGCCCTTTATCCCCAACATTTCAACGTATATAGGCATTAATTAGATTTCAATATTTGTCCATGCATTGTTTTGTTTTTTAGTGGTAAACTTTAACAGTAAAATACATAGCTTTTAAGGTACCATTGATGAGTTTTGATAAGTGCCTTTATCTGTGCAACCCTAACCACTGTTCACATATAGAACAACTTTTATCACCCTACTAAGTTCTCCCATGGTCCTTCCCAATCTTTCCCACACTTACCCTCGTAGGTAATTATAGCTCTGATGTTTTTTTCACCATAGATTAATTTTTCCTGTTCTGGAACCTCATATAAATAGGATGATCAGTGTAAACTCTTTGATGAGGTTTGTCTACCTGGTGACACATACCAGTAATTGTTCCTTTTTATGCCGAGTAGTCATCCCTCATGTTGATATAATTTATCCATTCTCCTGTTGATGAACATTTGGGTTGTTTCCAGGTTGGGGCTATAATGAATAAAGCTCCTGGGAACATTCTTGCACAAGTCTTTTTGTGGACATAATGTTTTCATTTCTCTTGATTAAATACCTAGGAGTGTAGTTGCCGGGTTCTAGGAGGCCATTACTTCTTGTTCCTCTCTCACTTTCTGCCCTGCCCTCTCATTGAGCTCTGTACCCAGAAATGTGAGTTTTAGTAAGGGCCTTAGTGTTCCTCTTGCTGGATGTCTAGCCCAGTGTAGGAATCCCCTTGGAGAGTCCACCTAGTGCTCTCCACTTGAATATTTACAGGGCTGGAGATCTTACTACCTTATAAGGCTTTTACTATTGTGGGATGGCTCCTAATATTTTCCCCTTGAGGACACATGTGGCTAATCTAGTCTGTTTTCTGTAGAATTTTAGGACTCGTACCGCTTCAGTCCCTCAGTTGCTTCTTTAGGGTTTTTCTTCTTCAGGTGGTCACCCTAGTTTATTGAAATTTCTCATGTGTCATAGTTCTCAGATCTTTTATATCCTGGTTATCCTCCTTTGGAAGTTTAATATTTTTTTCTTATGTGTTGCCCAGAACTAAGTACTGGATTCTTTTTTTTTAGAGACAAGAATCTTACTTTGTTGACCTCAGTAGAGTGCTGTGGTGCCACAGTTCACAGCAACTTCAAACTCTGGGGCTCAAGCAGTCAAGTGAGCTATCTAACTGCCTCAGCCTCCCAAGCAGATGGAACTATAGGTACCAGCCACAGCATCCAGTTATTTTTAGAGATGGGGTCTCATTCTGGCTCAGGTTTGTCTTGAACTCATGACCTCAGCCTCTCAGAATGCTGGGATTATAGGCATGACCCACCACACCCAGCCTCTAAGTGATATCCATTCTAGATGTGTGAAAAGTACAGTGTGGATGGATTGGGATTCCTCTCCTGGTCTAGGTACTTGATTTGCCAGTGAACTGAAGGTGGTGTTAACTTTTTGGCAGCCACATCATGGCATTAGATTAGTTAGTGTTTATAAGTATACCACAAATCTAAGTTTGTTAAGATACTCATTCAGCTTACAGTCATCTGCAGCCTCTGATATTAATAGCATTTATTGTGTGCCATTTCCTCATTTAATCTTTGCAACCACATGATGAGAAAGGTGCTGTTAAAATTGACTTAACAAAAACTCTTAGCTCGGCACTATTGACCCTTTAGACCAGATACGTCTTTGTTGTGGGGGACTGTCCTATCCTTTGTAGGAATTAGCAGCAGCCCTGGCCTTTACCTGCTAGATGCCCATTGCAACCATCTACCTGTCTCTCCAGTCATTGCTGGAGAGATGTCTTTAGACATTGCTAGGTGTTCCCTGGGGAATAGGGGCACAATTATCAAGGTGTAGAACCTAATCTCTGAGAAAAATATTTAAATAATATAGCTCTTCCTGAAGGGTAATCAGTGTTAGCTCTTTGGTGTATATACTTCCAGATTACATTCTTTACATTCCTAATTTTTCATGGTTCTAATCTGTGTGGATTTCAGTTGTCATGGATTAGTTAAATAACACCAGTTCCCCAACAACATGGCTCAGATTTCAGTTGCCATGGTGTATTAACTCTGAGTAATTGTATATAATACAAACTTTGCTGTTAGCTTTTCAGTCCACCAATCACTATGTACATAGCAGATGCTCATTATGGTCACTGCCCATCTGTTCACTTCGCACAGACAGGAAAGTGTGTAGTTGTGTTGCCTCCTTGTCTCCTAGCGAGAAATTCACAACATTTTGTAAAACTGGACAATGACAGAGGGTATCGGCCAACAAAGATGAAATTTCAGCAAAGAAGTGGCAGTGTAGTAATGCTGGAAAGTGAAATTCGAGCCAAATGCAGTGGAATTACAGAATAAATACGCGACTATGGGAATGTCAACACTGCGGCCCTTCAGGACTAAGGTGTGTAGCCAGCAGCCAGGGGAACTCATTAAAGGTGACCTGCTGACATCACTGGAGAAAGTGGTCTTGACAGAAAAGGTTGAAGAGGTCCCAGAGGAAGTGACAATGTGAGGGAAAAAGACTTCACGTGAAAGGCACTCTTGGAGTGTTTCACAACACCCTTTGGCAGAGGATAAAAACCTACAAGCTATAGAGAACTTAAACGTATTAGCAAGAAGTGAACGAGTGCTCACCATCTCAGGATGGGCAAGGGACTTGAATAAAAATTTCTCCAAAGAAGACCGGCATACGGCCTACAGATACATGAAAAAATGCTCACCATCCTTAATCATCAGAGAAATGCAAATCAAAACTACTCTGAGGTATCATTTAA
>CAUYTI010106879.1:0-45656 GCA_963575145.1 Galago senegalensis
ACTGCAATAAACATTCTGGTGCAAATGTCTTTGTTGTAAAATAATTTTTGATCATCTGGGTATATACCTAGTAGAGGAATTGCAGGATCAAATGGTAGGTCGACTTTTAGTTCCTTGAGTGTTCTCCAAACTTCTTTCCAAAAAGACCATATTAGCTTGTATTCCCACCAGTAGTGTAGAAGTGTTCCCTTCTCTCCGCATCCAAGCCGACATCTATAGTTCTGGGATTTTGTGATGTAGGCTAATCTTATTGGAGTTAGATGATATCTCGAAGTGGTTTTAATTTGCATTTCTCTGATGATTAAGGATGATGAGCATTTTTTCATGTTTATAGGCCATGAGCCTGTCTTCATCAGAGAAGTTTCTGTTCAAGTCTCTTGCCCACATAGAAATGGGGTTATTTATTCTTTTCTTATTGATTAGTTTGAGTTCTCTGTAGATTCTAGTTATCAGACCTTTGTTGGAGGCATAACCTGCAAAAATCTTCTCCCATTCTGAAGGTTGTCTGTTTGCTTTACTTACTGTGCTCTTGGCTGTGCAGAAGCTTTTTAGTTTGATCAGATCCCAGTAATGGATTTTTGGTGTTGCTTCAGTTGCCCGAGGGGGTCCTCCTCATAAAATATTCTTGCAGGCCAATTTCTTCCTTGCACTCTCTTCTAGTATTTTTATAGTTTCATGTCTTAAGTTTAAATCTTTTATCCAATGAGAATCAATTTTTGTTAGAGGTGAAAGGTATGGGTCCAGTTTCAGTCTTCCATGGGTCGCCAGCCAGTTCACCCAGCACCATTTGTTAAATAGGGAGTCTTTCTCCCACTGAATATTTTTGATAGGATTGTCGAAGATCAAATGACGATCAGTAGCTGGGTTCATCTCTTGGTTCTCTATTCTGTTCCATACATCTACTGCTCTGTCTTTGTGCCAGTACCATGTTGTTTTGATCACTATAGATTTAGAGAATAGCCTGAAGTCTGGTAATGTGATACCTCCTGATTTGTTCTTATTTCTGAATATTGTATTTGCTATTCGAGGTTTTTTCTGATTCCATATAAAATGAAGTACTATTTTTTTTGAGTTCTTTGAAGTATGACAATGGTGCTTTAATAGAGATTGCATTAAATCTGTAGATTGCTTTGGGTAGTATGGACATTTTAACAATGTTGATTCTACCCAGCCATGAGCATGGTATGTTTTTCCATTTGTTAACATCTTCAGCTATTTCTTTTCTCAGAGTTTCATAGTTCTCTTTATAGAGATCTTTCACATCCTTTGGTAAATTCCCAGATATTTCATCTTCTTTGGCACTATCGTAAAAGGAATAGAGTCCTTGATTGTTTTTTCAGCTTGACTATTGTTGGCGTATATAAAAGCTATTGACTTCTAAGTATTGATTTTGTATCCTGAGACACTGCTGTATTCCTTGATCACTTCTAAGAGTTTTGAAGTTGAGTCCCTGGGATTTTCCAAGTATAGGATCATGTCATCAGTGTATTGTTATTTTTAAAAAATTATTATTATTATTATTATTTAGAGACAGAGTCTCACTTTATTGCCCTCCGTAGAGTGCTGTGGTGTCACACAGCTCACAGCAACTTCCAGCTCCTGGGCCCAGGCAATTCTCTTGCCTCAGCCTCCCAAGTAGCTGGGCACTACAGGTGCCCACCACAACACCCAGCTATTTTTTTGTTGCAGTTTGGCTGGGGCTGGGTTTGAACCCACCACCCTCAGTATATGGGGCTGGCGCCCTACTCACTGAGCCACAGGTGCCTCCCTGTATTGTTATTTTTAATTATTATTATTTTTTTTGAGACAGAGTCTCCCTTTGTTGTCCTTGGTAGAGTGCTATGGCGTCACAGCTCACATCAACCTCAAACTCTTGGGTATAAGCAATTCTTTTGCCTCCACCTCCGGACTAGCTGTGACTGCAGGTGCCTGACACAACGCCCAGCTATTTTTAGAGATGAGGTCTCGCTCTGGCTCAGGCTGCTTTCTAACCCATGAGCTCAGGCAGTCTACCCACCTTGACCTTCCACGTGGTGGGATTACAAGCCTGAGCTATAGTGCTTGGCTGTTTTGTTTTGTAGAAACAAAAAGTCTTACTTTATCGCCCTCGGTAGAGTGCTATGGCATCACAACTCACAGCAACCTCCAACTCCTGGGTTTAGGCAATTCCCTTGCCTCAGCCTCCCAAGTAGCTGGGACTATAGGTACCCACCACAACGACCAGCTGTTTTTTTGTTGTAGTTTTGCTGGGTTTGAACCCACCACCCTCGGTATATGGGGCTGGCGCCCTACCCACTGAGCCACAGGTGCCGCCCCAGCCGTTATTTTTAATTTTTTTCTGAATTCAGTCATGTAATGTATATATAATTTTCATCAATAATGTACTACATATATGACAGTGGTCCCATAAGATTTTATTGTGTCATTTATTTTTCCTTTTCTTTTCTCTTTTCCTTTTATTTTTAAATTGAGACAGTCTCACTTTGTCATCCTCTGAAGAGTGCCGTGGCATCATAGCTCACACAGTCTCAAACTCTTGGTGGCTCGGTGTCTGTAGCTCAGTGGTTAGGGTGCTGGCCATGCACAACAGAGGCTGGTGGGTTCAGCCCAGGCCAGCTAAATAGCAATGACTACAACAACAAAAATAGCCAGGTGTTGTGGTGAGCACCTGTAGTCCCAGCTACTTGGGAGGCTGAGGCAAGAGAATCACTTAAGCCCAGGAATTTGAGGTTGCTGTGAGCTGTGACACCACAGCACTCTACCAAGGGTGACATAGTGAGACTCTGTCTCCAAAAAAAAAAAAAAAGAAAGAAAGAAAAAAGAAAAAGGAAAGAAAAGAAAAGAAGAAAACTCTTGGGCTCAAGTGATTCTCATGCCTCAACCTCCCTAGTAGCTAGAATTATAGGCGCCAGCCACATCTGGCTATTTTTGTTTTGTTTTGTTTAGCAGACTTGGGCCGGGTTTGAACCTACCAGCCCTGGAGTATGTGGCTGGTGCCCTAACCACTGAATTATGGGCACCCCCTTTTCCTTTTTTATTTTGATATAGGGTCTTATTCTGTTGCCCAGGCTAGAGTATAGTGGCATCATCACAGCTCACTGCAACCTCAAACTCCTGGACTCAAATTATCCTCCTGCCTCAGCCTCCTAGGTAGCAGAGGCCATGGGTGTGAGCTACCATTCCTGGCTGATTTTTCTATTTTTTTGTAGAGGAGTCTTGCTATGTTGCTCAGGCGGGTCTCAACACCTGACCTCAAGCAATCTTCCCACCTAAACCTCCCAAAGTGTTAAGACTACAGACGTGAGCCACAACCTCCAGCCTTAATGTACTGTACCTTCTGTTATTCTCTCTATTTCAATATACAAATACCACTGTGTCAGAATGCCTGCAATATTCAGTATAGTGACATGTAGTACAGGTTCTATACAGGATCTGAGCCTAGGAGCAATAGGCCATCCTGTACAGCTAGATGTGCAGTAGTCTCTACCATCTGGGTTTGTGTAAGCACATTCTCTGATGGCTGTATAATGACAAAATTGCCAAATGATGGGTATCCTCATCCTTCGGCAATGCCGTTCCTGTATTTTCAATCTGAGGCTGGTTGAGGACACAATTGTGGAACCCACAGGTATGGAGGGGAGGCTGTATTCTGTCTACCACAGGCGTATGCCTGGGAGTGCTGGGTCACAGGGTGTGCCTACTTCCAACTAACATAGGAACCATTTTTTCAGGGTACCAGCTCACACTCCCCTCAGCAGCACGGGAGAATCCAGTTGCCCAGTGTCCCTGACAGTTCTCATTTTTGGCAGCTTTTGTCAATGCTAGCCAAGGAGCTGAAAGCACGCTCCTTTCTAGACTGTGAAAACATTTGTCAGGGGCCAGGAATGGTGGCTTGCACCTGTAATCCTAGTGTTCTGGGAGGCTGAGGCAGGTGGATTGCTTGAGCTCAGGAGTTCAAGACCAGCCTGAACAAGAGCCAGGTTTCATATCTACTAAAAAAAAAAAAAAAAAAATCCAGGTTCTTAGCCAGTGCCTGTAGTCCCAGTTACTAAGGAGGCTGAGGCAAGAGGATCTCCTAAGTCCAAGAGTGTAAGGTTGCTGTGAGCTCTGCCACCATGGCACTCTACCCAGGGCACAGAATAAGGTTCTGTCTCGAAATGAAAACAGAACAAAACAAAACGAAAACAAAACACATTCATCAGGGTGAGATTTTCCATCTGAACATGTTAAAATACCTAGAAAACAAAATAGCATAGATCATACCAATGCATTTAGAGTGCCAAAAAAGGGGGAAAATGAGCTGACATACAGTTGTTTTCATATCCTTTTTTCCTTTAAGTAAAGCTTAATGAATCACAAAATCACTGAGAATAACTCCCACCGGTACAGCTTTAGGATTTACAAAGCGCTTTCCCATCCATTTTCTCAGTCTGCTTTTATTAGCGGTAACAGATGAAATACTGCTTGCTAGTCCTGTTTTCACAGCATATATGCCTTCCACCAAATACAGAAACCAAGGCAAGACACGAATAGTAAACATGATTGAAGACGGGTACAGCAGTAGCATAGTTTGTGAATCTGATCATTTTTCTTCTGTGCTCACAATTACCTCTAATTTGGTAATAAATATAATACACGCATGAGCAATATCTAACAAACTCATCTTCTGATGCCGAGAGGCACACAGCCTCTGCGAGCTGCTGTTTACACCAGGAAGAGAACATAAATCCACAAGAGCCTGGGGATTGCAAATGTATCTGTCTCGGAGGGGAGAGTAAAGTGCCATCGTTGAGGGCAGCAGAAGACACAAATCAAGCAGGCTTTTTTCCAAGCAGCAGATCACAAATAACCTTTCTACATTACAGATGCTGTTTTCACTCCTCCCAGACTAATTAAATTAGGCTTCTTTAGTCTAGTCACATGCTTAAGTAAAAAAGTGCTGCTGCTTTGATGCCTCATGTTTCCCAGGACTAAATATGTGCGTCCTGGGGTCGAGGCAGAAATACCTCCATGCACGTGTGAAATGAGAGGGGCTGCTGAAGACGGGCAAGGACCGGGCAGGACACTTCTCCGGATCAATGGTACCCTGACTTTTTTTCCTTCTTGACATTTTAAATGCCAATATGCTCTAAAAATATATGACCTCTTTTTCCATCAAGTTTACAACCTTCAAATATAAGACAGGCAAATGTAAGATAGGAATAAAAATATATAAATTTAATCACTGTTGTCTTCCTATGCCCACCTCAAAATTAGAATCATAACTCATGGGAAGTGAAGTTGTCTCCCCCTCTAATCGTAGTAAAAGCCAGCAGACAGGAAATTTCACTTGCAAATATAGTACTGACTGCAAGTATTCCTGGTTTTCCCTGCTCTTCTTAAACTGCCAACGACCTCCACACAGATGATCGTCCTGTGCTGTTGCTTTATTTTTCACAATTCTTTGCTATTATAGTATTGCATTGGATATTATGGTGTCATTCAACATGCATTTTCCCTTCTCTCTCTTTTTTTTTTTTTTAAGACAGAGTCTCACTTTGATGCTGTGGCATCACAACTCACAGCAAACCCAACCTCTTGGGCTTAAGTGATTCTCTTGCTCAGCCTCCCAAGTAGCTGGGACTACAGGTGCCCATAGCCAGGTGCCATAATGCCCTGCTATTTTTTTGGTTGCAGCCATCATTGTTGTTTGGCAGGCTCAGGTTGGATCTGAACCCTCCAGCTCTGGTATATGTGGCTGGCGCCCTAGCTGCTGAGCTACAGGTGCTGAGCTCATTTTCCCTTCTCTTGTTAAGTACTCTGCTCAGAATTCATGCACACCTTCCCCACCACCAGCTCATCTGCTTCCTGGGAAGTGATTATTCTGTCCCTGTAATTACAGGGAAGTCACTTGGTTACATCAACATAATTCCTTTCTTGCCAGGGATGGGCACATGCTCCAATTTTGCAAAGAGCCTTGCTGGGGCTCTTGAAGCTGTCCATTCTTCTGAGACAGCTTCCAGAAGAATCCTGGTCTCCTTCCCTCCCTTGGATAAGGACACATATGGGCTTGGGAGGGAGAGATAAGAGTCAGATAGTGGGTCCTGGAGGACCTCACCAGATACTGAAGGAGACTGATCTTGAAGGCCACTCTCATTCTCAGCTCACAACACACATCCTTTACGGACTAAGGCAGTGGAAACTGGGTTTTCTGTTACTTATAATCAAACATATCTTTATTTATTTATTTATCTTTTTATTTATTTTTGAGACATAGTCTCACTTTATCTCCTCTGGTGGAGTGTCATGGCATCATAGCTTCCCACAACCTCAAACTCTGGAGCTCCAGTGATTCTCTTGCCTCAGCCTCCTGAGTAGCTGGGACTACAGGCACCTGTCACAACATCCAGCTATTTTTTTAGAGACAGGGTCTTGCTCTTACTCAGGCTGGTTTCAAACCTATGAGTTCAGGAGATCCACCCTCCTCGAACTCCCAGAGTGCTAGGATTACAGGTGTGAGTCACCATGCCTGGCCTCTTATAATTGAACATATCTTAATTGGTATATCGTTTCTAAAACATAGTCTATTCACAGAAAATTTGAGGTATAGTTTGGCCAATAGATCAGGACGACAATGGCCATCAAAAAGACAGTTTGTTACTCACAGTTCCCAAGAGAAGGAGGCATGCTACACCAATGGGGGCCACACGTGGACACACCAGGATTGGCCCAGAAGCAGAGGGGAAGCAGGATCTGTGTGGGAAAGAACCTTTATTGTGGTTTCCATGGGAAAAAAACAGATGAGACAGACTGAGAAGTTCCGGATTGGCTAGTGTGAATCATCTCCGTGGGCTCTGGGTTATAGGGGCTGTCCCTAGTAGTATGGCACCTGGCCTGGGTGATGAGGGCAGGTGGCTAGTGGGCTGGACTGTGAGGGCCCTATAAAGGAGGTGGTAGAGTTGGGAGCCCTGGAGTTTTGGGTTTGCACTGAAAAGGAGGCTGGCTGCTGAGTTGTTTAGTATCTTGATGAATTGGCAGTCCCTCCAGGGTCAACAGGATCCTGAGATCAAGCATCACAATACAGAAAATAAGAGACACAATTAATAGATATATTCATTAACATTTTAGCCAAGCATCTAAAAGGTCATGTTTTTACTGTTAATGTTGAAAGGAAAAAAAAAAAAAACCAGGGAAATTAAAGGTGATGTTTCATGATGCCATCATAACTTTTCTGACCAATAAGTACACTTTGACCATGAGTAAACTTTATGGAATGAGGCCTTCTGGATTGCCAAATTCCCCACAGAGTGATCAATTACTTGGGCATGGCTACCTTTATTTACTGAAAGAAGCCTTTGCTAGCCTTTGCTTCTCCTTCATTCATGCAACTTTTTTTTTTTTTTTTGAGACAGAGTCTCACTCTGTCACCCTGGGTAGAGTGCTCTGGCGTCATAGCTCACAGCAACCTCAAACGCTTGGGCTCAGGTGATTGTCTTGCCTCAGACTCCCAAGTAGCTGGGACTACAGGTGCCCACTATAACTTCGGGCTAGTTTTTCTATTTTTTTAGTAGAGATGGAGTCTCACTTTTGGCCTCCCAGAGTTCTAGGATTATAGGTATGAGCCAATACACACCTGCACCTCGATTCAGATGCCCTTGAAGGCATGCCCTTGAATGTGGCCATGCAACACTTTTGAGCATCTGTGCTGGTACTGTCCTGTGTCCTGAGATACAACGAAGACCCCAAAAGGGTCATTCCAGTCTTAGAGCTTATATTCTGGAAGTTGTCAAGAATAGACTACAGAAAAAGTAATTAAGCAATTATTTAAGATAATTTTTTATGTTGATAAGTACTAAGAAATAAGTAGGGTAGGAAAATAGGTGACACAGGATAGGGCCAGCAGCATGTGTATGGGGACATTTGTTTTGATTGGGTGATCTTGGAACATAATCTACTGCCTACTCCTCCTCCCACCACCGCCCCCCACCACACACACATTCCGGAGGGTTTTTCTCGTACTTAGGGCTTCAGAGGCATCTGAATCGAGGTGCAGGTGGCTTTTACCCCTCCATCCATCCTGCTGCCCGAGATGTTAGGCGTTCTCCACGTTATCTCTGTTATCAGAACAAAGACAACTCACTAATCCCACAGAGAATCTTTCTTCCTTCTGGTGGTTTTTCAGGATTTCAGTCTAGTCATTGCTTCCAGTGTGTCTGCTCTGGACAGAACCCTACACAAGGTCATAGGTCTCCATCCCATCTAGACTTTGCTCAATAAGGCTGATTAGCTGGAGCATCACTAACCTTCCCACAGGTAACCAACTACCCACTTGCAGAGTGTTTGTGTTTGAATAAGTGCACCTTTGATTTGTGGGTCTCTTGTCTGGATTCTTCTTTTTGTTTGTTAATTTGCTTGGTTTTGGCTATGCATTGCCATTTCAGAAGGTGGGGGGTTCTAGAAGCCTCGTTTCTATAGAGGACAGATTTAGCTTTCAAGATGGGAGGTTTTACTGATTTAGAGTGATAAATAAAAATTATAGGAGGCCATTGTTTTGGATTAAGCTCTGCACTAGGCCCCAGCAGACCAGACTGAACATCAAAATGGAGTCACTCTTACTCCGGGGCTGGGCGAGGAGAAGTGTGAGACAAACCTGAGCAACAGCAATACCCCATCTCTAAAAGTAAAGAAATAAACGATAAAATGAAGCAAAACAAAATGGAATCAGTCACGCAGGCAGAAGTTCCCTGTTGCCAAGCTAAATTGTTACCTGAGCTTCAGAGAAATCAGGGGAGAGTTAACAGCTAAGTTCCCAAACAGGCCAGTTTCCACCTTCGATGGGGACGGTAATGGGATTCCCTCTGTTTTAATCCTTAACCTGAACTAACCCAATGTTAACCAATCGGTTTCCTGTCATTCTGTCTCCTGTACCCGCCTTGCAAGGAAATTAACTTCCAAATGACCAATTCACTTTTTGTTCTCAGTTTCAAATTGCTTTTCTTCAGCCTGTTTTCTGTCTATAAAGCCAGAACTCATTCTGCTCAACTCATTTGAACACTTATTCTGTTTTCTAAAACGAAGGGCTGGCCCACTCTAGAATTGCAATTAAAACCATTTGAGACCTTTAAGCTAATTTTTTTGTAATTTTATCTTTTGATAGGGTCATAAAGAATATTCCCTGAGAACTTACTGCTCCCACCATTCAGATATAGTTCTGATTTTCTCTAAATATAAAAGAAACCCCAAATCTGTGTGTTTCATGACTGCCCTTTTGACAAGGGTATGGCCTGAATCCCGTCCCCTCCAGGACTGCTCACTGTAACTGCATTTAGAGACAGGGCTTTGGAAGAGGTAATCAAAGTCAAATGAGGTGGTAAGTGTGGGCCCTAAACCCCTGTGCGACTGGTGTCCTTATAAGGAAAGGAAGAGACACCGGGCACGTTAACAGAGGGAGGGAGCGAGGGGGCCATCTGCAAGCCAGGGAAAGTGGCCTCAGAAGACCAGCTCAGCTGGCACCTTGATCTTAGACTTGTAGCCTCCAGAACTGTGAGGAACACATTTGGCGGTTTGAGCCACCTGTGTTGTTGTGACAGCCCAAGCAATTTACCACTTGTGTTGTTGTGACAGCCCAGCAAGGGCGTGGGGGGCTGCCAGCACCTCTCTGCCTCCATGACTCTCTTCATCTCATCCCATCCTGTTCCACACATTCTAGACTTCACAGCTTTGCCTTTTTTCTTCTCGGCCCTAAAACTTGATTAACATTCTTCCCAGTATCCATCCTCCCCCTTCTACTGCCAATAACATTTCACCTTTTTTTTTCTCTCTACAGCTATTCTTCTTGAACACTGAATCCCTGCAATGTGGGTGGGACTGAGGTGACATTTGATTCCTCCCTTCACAGGGAGCTAGGAAGGCTGTGGACATCTCTGCAGCTCTAAGGAAGGAGGGATTCTCCATCTGGACAGCTAAACTGATAAGATATAAATCCGTAGCTGCCAGAGGCCACCCCTTGCTTTATAAAAATGCAGTGAACTCAGAAAAGTAAGGGCTGAGACCACATCCTAGTGACATCATTTGGTCTCTGGCCAGCCTTCTCTGAGCTTACTTCTTGCCTTTTTAATTACATGATCCAACCACCAACCTCCTCCCCACCTACTCTTTCTTTTTTAAAGCAGGGTTAGGTTGAGTTTCCATAACTTGTAGCTAAAAGGGCCATGCCTTCCATACTAAATCAGATTCATGCCTTAACGCCCAGGTCACACTTCATCTCCTTCAACAAACCTTTAATCATTTACTCCTGCACACAGATTTTCTTGGCTCTGAATCCTCAAAGAATTTAAACTCTGTGCTACACAGTTCTGAATGTTACTCTGCACACACTGCCCCTGAGATGCTTAAGGACGTGGCGAACTGATTAGTTCTGGTACTAGCTTCCTCCTCCCGCTGCCCCCAGCCCCATGTGCCTTCTTCTGGCCTCTCATTGGTTTATCTCAGTGGGTTCTCACTTGCTGAATGAAGGTTGTACAGTTTGATTTGGAGGTGGGGAGAAGGTGCTTATATATGTAGAACTGTGCCCTTTCAGTTGTTAGGATTAAATTTGCCTACAATGACAAAACCCCAGAATAACAATGGCTTGAATGAGATAGAAGTTTACTTCTCTTTCACATGGAAGAATGGGGGTTGGCAGATGAGGGCAGAGGCTGTGTCCCTGCACTCAGATCTCTGGACTTCTTCCATCTGAAGCTCTGCCAGGAGTGATTTCCACTGCCTAACTCACCCCATGACTCAAGGTGGCTCCTGCAGCTCCACCAGGCAGGAGAGAGGAACAGATTGTTCTTTTCCTTTAGGGAATCTCTCTGAAAAACACTGTCATTTTGTCATTTCTGCTTTTATTCCATTAGACAGAGAATTTAGTCAGACTAAACTGAAAGAAATGCTGGGAAATACCATCTGTATTCTAACTACAGAGGGTAGGAGGGCTGTCTTACTAAAGGAGAAAGGGAAATGGGCTTTGAGGGATCACTAGGAGTCTGAGGCACTGGTTGCTCAGTCCGACTCCACTGTCACGTCATTTCTTGTTTCATAGTTGGGTTCTTTCTAACTACAGTCAGTGAACTTCTGTCAGCCAAATGTTTTTGTTGTTGTTTTTGAGACAGAGTCTCACTTTGTCACCTGTAGAGTGCTACAGCATCATATAGCTCACAGCAATCAAACTCTTGGACTCAAGAGATCCTCTTGCCTCAGCCTCCCAAGTAGCTGGGACTATAGGTGTGAAACACTGTGCCTTTGCACAGGCTTTGAAATCAGATCTGGAAGCCTGGCTTTCCCTCCTAAGAGTAAGATGGTCACAGAAAAGTGAATAAAAGCTCTCTGAGCCTTATTTTCTTTATTTACTACAGTAGAGACAATATCTCCCATATAGCATTGTGAGAATTCCATTTCATACAAATGCCCAACAGGCCATGGGTTTCATTCATTCCTTTCTTTAGTTTTCAGGATGCCATTATGGACTGGGAGAGGGGGGCACCGTCTAGCTTGGTGTGCGTCTAACTCAGCAGGGTAGGTTTACTCCAGGGCATCAGAGACCTGTCTGCTCTTTCTCTGAGTTCTGCATTTGAGACTTAAATCTTTGTCTATCTAGTGCAAAATAAAGGATGATTCAAAATATAATTGTTAATGTAAGAAGTATCTAGGTTTGTACACAGGACTGAGTAAGTAGCATTTATTGGAAGATTTCCTCTGCAATGACTTGCAAATAGCAACTGTAACTTAATTATTCAGAAAAATTCCGGGAACAGTCTCTTTGCCTTTGTATGTCCCTCTCCTAGAACATCAACAAATCATTCCCCGGGTGACTCTCAGCAAATTATTTAGAGAGTTACTCAGCTTGAATATGGAAGGCTCCTTGTCTTAAAATATCAGTTATATTAGGATCAACTCTTACAACTTGTTATCTGTTGCTTCTTAATGATTCCTTAAGAGTCATCAGATTAATTTTTTAAATTTATAGTAAGTCAGATTTCTGATGCTTGCAAATGGTAAGAGTCTAATATGTAGGGATTATAGATATTTTTTTTTTCCTTGTCAAGCACGTTTCTTCTGTGTTTGAGGTCAAGGCTGTATCTCTCAAACAAGAGTCTGTCTCACAAATTTGTATCAGTCTCAGAGAGGGCCAGAAATTTCTCATGTTTGGAAGAATAAAAGAACTACTCACATGAATATATATTTTTTAAGACCAAGTCTCATTGTTGCCCCGATAGAATGTCGTAGCATCACAGCTCACAGCAACCTCAAACTCTTGAGCTCAAGAGATCCTCTTGCCTCAGCTTCCCAAGTAGCTGGGACTACACGCACCAGCCACAATGCCTGGCTATTTTTAGAGACGGGTCTTGCTCTTGTTCAGGCTGGTCTCAAACTCCTGAGCTCAAGCAATCCAAACTCCTTGGCCTCCCGGAGCACTAGAGTCACAAGATTATTCTAATTTAGCCTTGACCATGGGCAAAATTATTTAAACAGATACATGCTGCACCCCCTGCCTGTAATAGTCTCTCTTCCATTCCATCTGCCGACGTACTTCTCTTCTTTCCTGTAAACATCTTCTTAAGACTCACTTAATTTAGCACAAGGCACTTCCAAAGGTCCTTCTTGTGCCACTTCTCCTCAATCCATCTGTGAATCCTGTCCTATTCCACATGCAGGCATTTTGACCCTGTGACTGGGAAGTGATGGGGTCCTTTTAGAGTCCCTTCATCCTGTTCATACCCATGACCATTTCTGCAAAGGGGTCCCTCTTGGGTTTTGGAATCACCCCTGTCCTTTCCCCTTCTAGTTCCCTGTGACTAGAGAATGGTCATCAATTACAAAGCTCTGCATCCCATCCCCACCAAGATGTGACTTGCAATGGTCAGTACCCCACTTCCCAGGACACAGTCATCAGTACAGCCATGGGCTAAGATGCCACCAAGGGATCTTTCTTTCTTTCTTTCTTTTTTTTTTTGTTTGTTTGTTTGTTGTAGAAATGAGGTCTTGGTATGTTGATCAGGCTGGTCTTGAACTCCTTGGCCTCAGCCTCCCAAAGAGCTGGGATTACAGGTGTGATCCACAGCACCCAGCCCAGGCTAGGTCATTTTGAGACACTGAGATGGATGCAGGGGGAGACAGCGCTCTTTTTTTCAGGGATTGCAGTCTGTGGGAGCCACAGCCTGAGCATTGCAGGGGCCATCATCCCCACTGTGCAGAAAGAACCTGCCTGGGAAAGGAACAACCTGGAAGAAAGCAGATTGGGTGAGGGGGGTGCCCGGCATCAGCTGCTTCCTTCCAGTCTAAGGTTTCAGGAGCCAATAATTTCCTTTTTCTATTTCATTCATATTAAATCAGGTTTCTGATGCTACAAATGGAAGACTCTAACATGCAGGGATTATAAGTAATCCCACCCCATCTTCTTGTCAAGCCAGGGCTCTATCCATCAAACATGATTCTGCACAGTTATGGCCCCCATGTGTTAAACAAACACCCCCTCATTTCAGTATAGACTATGACTATATGTGTTTTGTTTGAAGGTTTGTTTGAAAGGTTTAAAGCTTTTCCTCTGGGCATATCTTGCTGTCTTCATTTTGGTGGAGCTCCTGGACTACATACATGGAGTTTTTCCTTGCCCCTAGACACTGCCTAGTATATTACGGATACATACGCTCTGACCCGAAGCCTTGGGGGCCATTTCAGAACTCAGGATATTTTGGATTTTGGGAAGGCAACACAGAGCGTAACAATTCCCAGTAGGTCCTCCAGAAGTTGCCTGTAACATAATGCAGTGATATGAATATTAACTCTATTTGAGATAAATAAAGACTGAATGGCTTCATATCATTTTAGGTGAAGGCTTGTTACCAAATGCGTCCAAAGGAGTTTTAAAATATTTTTTCCCATCTGGGCATTGTGGTGGGTATCTGTAGTCCCAGTTATTTGGGAGGGTGAGGCGAGAGGATCGCTTAACCCAGGAGCTTGAGGTTGCTGTGAGCTATGATAGCACAGCACTCTACCCAGGGTGACAGAGACTCTCTCTAAAAAAAAAAGGTTTTCTGTTTTGGAACTTTTTAGGCTTTTAGAATTATGGCCAGGCTTTGGGCCCCATCCTCTGGCCCCTGAGATGCCCTTTCCACAGCACCGTTTTCCTAAAGACTAAACTTTCACCCGATAGTAAATGTCAGTATACATAGATATAAGATGTTTGAAATAAATATAGAATAAATATAAATACTATCTGTATACAAACATACTCATAATGTATGTATGTGCATGTATGTGCAAACCCAGAAGATGTGAACCAAGTTGTTCGTTTTTAACATTGGTTTCCTCTGATGGGAGAGATTATGAATGGTTTTTATTTTCCTTGTAATTTTCTGTGTTTTTGAAGTCTCTACTCTAAACATATCGTTTTAAAACCAAATGCTTCTCTTGGATTTTCTAGGTAGTTCAAACATATCATCCTTTTATTTATTTATTTATTTATTTGCAGTTTTTGACTGGGGCTAGGTTTGAACCCGCTACCTCCAGCATATGGGGCTGGTGCCCTACTCCTTTGAGCCACAGATGCCGCCCTTATTTTTTTTTTTTAGGGGTCTTGCTCTGTCTCCCACGCTGGAGGTCTGATCATAGCTCACCACAGCCTCAAACTTCTGGACTCAAGCGATTCTCCTTCCTTAACCTACTGAGGAGTTAGGATTATAAGCACACGAAAATAATTGTTTTGATAGTGACAGGGTCTTGCCATGCTGCCCAGGCTAGACACCTACCATCTTTAATTTGCCATTTTTTTATTTCTTCCTTTCTAATACCTATGTGTTTTTGTTTTCCTGGTCTGATTTCATTGGCCATGATTCCAGAAGAATGTTGAGGGTTTAATGTGGTAGAGACCATTCTCGTGTTATTCCTGACTTCAAGAGGAAAGTAAATATTTATGGAATTAATAATGAGATAAACATTATTTTTAAAAAGCTTTTATAATTTTAATTTATACCACATGAGGTTTCTAAATGGTATAGATCAGTGGTTCTCAACCTTCCTAATGCCGCAGCCCTTTAATACAGTTCCTGTGGGTCGCAACCCATAGGTTGAGAACCACTGGTATATAAAGGATCTTTCCACTTAAAGAGATCCAAACAAGTGTGCAATGTAATGAATTTCACAATTATAATCTTCACCAATGATTCTGTGGAGGATAGAAAATTGAACATGGTAATGGGAAGTCAACAATCATTCAAACTCTGATTTAGTCTCTAACTGTATTTTTGAAGAAGTAGCTTTATAGAGTAAGTTCAAGAAAATGTAATCTGAAAGACAAAATGAGAATATTTATTTAAAAGGAATGAGAGAAAAGAAAATTGAAAAGTATAGTTGCGATATAGTACTCCAGAAGGAGAATTGGGGCCTCTTAATGCAACAAAAGGCCACAGTGGGAAAAGTTCTGGTAAAGTTCAAGTGAGAGTCACCAAAGACCAATGAAGGAAACCAAAAAAAAAGGCAAATTTTAGGTTATGTATACATGTATTTTAATACAATATAAAACCAAACCAAACCAAAACAAAACAAAGCCAATAAATAACTCAAAAAAAATTTCAAAAAGGTACTGCGGGGCCAGGCTCAAGAGACAGGGTCTTGCTCTTGCTCAGGCTGGGAAGCTATTCTTAAATATCCCCAAAAGAAGTTATAAAGGAGTTACAGGACTTCATTCCAGCAACGTCCTTCTTGCCTCTTGTATCGTCAGTTTCTCCCTTTTTACTGGGTTATTCTGGTCAATGAATCCCATAATTCAAAACGACCCACCATCCAGCCAAACACACACAAAACAGGCCCTCAGCTTGTGTCCATCCCCTCCAGCAATTGCCCCAGGCCTTTGCTCTTCACATAGTTCTCCAGGATTGTCTGCAGTGTTTCTACTTACTCTGTCCTCAGCTCACTACCCTCTGGCTTCCATCTCTACCACAGAACTGAAATTACCATTGTCAAGGTTACCAATGAACTACATTGGCTCAAATCAGTGGTCAGTCCTCATCTCTGCTTGGCTTCATTCTAGCATTTAGTAGCCAGCAACAACTTCCTCTTCTTCTTCTTCTTCTTCTTTTTTTAAATGGAGACAGAGTCTTGGCTCTATTGCCCAGGCTAGAGTGTTGTGGTGTCAGCCCAGTCACAGCAACCTCAAACTCCTGGGTTCAAGCGATCCTCCTGCCCCAGCCTCCTGAGTAGCTGGGACTACAGGTGCCTACCACAACTCCAGACTAATTTTTCAAATTTCTAATAAGGACAGGGTCTCCCTCTTGCTCAGGCTGGCCTTGAACACTGGAGCTCAAGGGGTCCTCCCAACTCAGCCTCCCAGAGTGCTAGGATTATGGAGGTGAGTCACCCTGCCTGGCCAGTGGCCAGCCCCTTTGTGAACCACACCCTTTCCCTGGCTCCACTAGCCCCGGGCTCTCCTGGCTTCACTCCTGCTTCATCGGCTTTTCCTTGTTGCTCCTCTGCTGGCTCCTCCTGTGTTCTGAAGGTCCAAGCCCCTTCTTCTCAGTACTTTCAACCCTCAGAGGTAACACTGTCTCAAGGCTGTAAATGCCGCTCATATGCTGATGACTTCCGAATTGTATCTGTAGTTCTGACCTTTCTCTTGAATGCCAAACTCATAAGTCCATCAGCCAGCTGGACTGCTCCAAGGCTGGGTCATTGGCCTCTCAAGTTTAAGAGATTTAAAATAGAACATTTTATCCATTGCTAAGTCTCCCCTGCATAAACACCCTCTTCCTTCATCTTCCTTGCTTTAATAAATGTTACTGCAGCCATCCACTGCCCAAACCCAAATTCTACTGGTTGGGTTGTGTAACCCCTTGCAGTGGCTTCCTGTTTCCAGGCTGCATTTTCTCAGTCCTGGCTTCTGTGCTATTTCTTCTGCCTGGAAGGCTCTTTCCCCAGATATCTACCCAGCTGATTCTTCCTTGTCTTTAAGTCATGCTCAGAAGACATCTCCTTGGAGACTTGCTTTAGCTTCCAGTCCAGAGCCATCCTTGCCAATCCTATCATTGCTCTTGTTTCCTTAGAATCCATCAGTATCTGAAATGGTCTTGTGCATTTTTTTTTTTTTTTGAGACAGAGCCTCAAGCTGTCCCCCTGGGTAGAGTGCCGTGGCATTACAGCTCACAGCAACCTCCAACTCCTGGGCTCAAGCGAGTCTTCTGCCTCTGCCTCCCAAGTAGCTGGGACCACAGGCGCCTGCCACAATGCCCGGCTATTTTTTGGTTGCAGCCGTCATTGTTGTTTGGCAGGTCCAGGCTGGGGATTCGAACCTGCCACCTTAGGTGTATGTGGCTGGCGCCTTAGCGAGTTGAGCTATAGGCGCTGAGCCGGGGTAAGTGATTCTCTTGCCTCAGCCTCCCAAGTAGCTGAGACTATAGGCGCCCACCACAATGCCCAGCTATTTTTTGTTGCAGTTGTCATTGTTGCCTCAGCTGACCCAGGCCAGTTTTGATCTGCCAGCCTGTGTGTGGCTGGCACCGTAACCACTGTGCTACAGGTGCCAAGCTGAGTCTAAATGTCTTAACACAATAATTAAGTAAGTGAAGTGAAGGCTGTGTTAACCAGCTTGATGTAAGCATTCCAAATTATATATAAAATCAGCACATTGTACCCCATAAATGGCTTTTTAATGTATAGTTATGATTTAATAAAAAATATGTTAAGAGAAAAAAAAGAAAAAAGTCTTTGGAACACATAAGAGGTAATAAACACCTATTTGAGAAATCAGCCTCCTTCCTACACACAGCTTTATTTTCCGTAACTGTGTTTCTTTCTGTAATCCTTGTAGCAAACAGTATGTCCAGTAGTCTGTGTTTGTGTCTCCACCTAGGGAGACTATGAGCACCTGGCAAAAAAACAGGCCATGGGGATGCTCCCAGGACCAACTGTCCCATCCTTTCTCCCTGGGGAGCAGTACGGTGTGGTCTCTACCAGGCTATTGGAGACAAAACCTTGAACTGCTCTGTGCACTCTCCAGGTGTGTGATGACTGTGTAGTGTTGCGCAGTAACATCGGGACAGTGTATGAGCGCTGGTGGTACGAGAAGCTCATCAACATGACCTACTGTCCCAAGACCAAGGTGTTGTGCTTATGGCGTAGAAATGGCTCTGAGACCCAGCTCAACAAGTTCTATACTAAAAAGGTACCCAGGATCTCTGTTCAAACTAAGGGAGGGGTAGGTGTTGAGGACCAAGCATTGAATTCCTCACTGGGAAGTTAAGATTCCCAAATCCATGTCTGGAGGCATGCTTTTGTCTCCAGCTATTGTGTGGGATACCTCAAGTGTCTCTGACGTCCCTGCATCAGCCCAAGCCTTCAGTGGCCATTACAGAGCAGAGGTTTAGGGGTCCCTGGCTGGCTTACATGATAATACAGCTGTCTCTCCCCTGTGCCAGTGTCGGGAACTGTACTACTGTGTGAAAGACAGCATGGAGCGTGCTGCCGCCCGACAGCAAAGCATCAAACCCGGTGAGAAGAGAAGGGTTCCCTGAGAGAGTGTTATTTTGTGTTCACCAGTCCTCCTGCATGTCAGAAGCCTGACAAAGAAGCCAGGTTGTGGGGCCTCCCACCTCACCAGTTAGCTGATAACCTCCTCCCTCACACAGGACCTGAACTGGGTGGCGAATTCCCTGTGCAGGACATGAAGACTGGGGAGGGTGGCTTGCTGCAGGTCACCCTGGAAGGGATCAATCTCAAGTTTATGCACAACCAGGTAGGTGCAGCAGCACAAGTGTTCCATCTGTAATAAAGATAAGTGCCCAGGCCCCTGGTGCTTTCCCAGTAAGCATGAGAGAGAGCCTCTGGAGCTAGAGGGAGAACTGGAGCAGCTGGACTCAGGAGGAAAATCACAGGGGAGGGTACAGTGATGTTGGTGACCACCAGGTGCCATGAAGATACAGCAGGGAGCATGTGGGGAGGCTGGGAAAGAGAGTGAGACTTGGCAGCCATGCTGCCCTATCTGTTAGACTCCACACAGTGTGAGTGGGAGCGTCTCACTTGGCCCTTCTTCGCAGTGTCTCTGCCTCCCTTTATTCCCAGGGTGTGCTTTTGCTCAGTGGTTTTGCTTTGAGAGTCTAGACTGGCTGGTCTCCTTGCATATTTCTGGTGCGCTTGAAGCTTGTATGTGTGCGTGTGTGTGTGCGCGTGCGTGTGTGTGTACACATGTGTAAGTAGGCTTGTATCTATCCTCTGGAGTGTCTATGTTTATTTGCCTTTTTCTCCTGCTGATTCTTTTTCCTGTTCTTTTACTTCCTTTGAGTATTCCCACTCTGTCCCCTGATCCACAGGCCCCATTCCCCTTCTTTTGAGTGGGTAGAACTTCTGGATACATCTTTCCCTCATTGTGATTCCATCATAGGAGCTGACTTTTTTTTTTCTCTTGGTCTTTTAACACAGTGTTACTTTTTCTCTCAGTGGACATCCCTTAAGCTAATTCCTTTCTGAGGCCAGCGCATCATCCCAGGTCCGTTCACAGCTTGACTCTTCACACAAGTGCCTTCCCTTCCCCTTCCCCAATCTACTGGTTCCTCTCCCTGAGGCTCTGAGCCAGATGTGAATGTGTGGAGCCCCACAACCTCTGGCCAGGCAGCAGACAGCTCAGGGGAGGTGGACATTTGACTCTGACTGTGGCTTTCTCCCTCCATTTGCCATTTTAGTTCTCTTTCTTTCAGACTAGTTGAGCAGCTTTGGTGTAACAGGAAACAGCTGCCCAGGCTTCCTGGCAGCCCCTTAGTCTATCTTCAGTCTAGGGCTTAGGTAGCAGCACGCCCCTAAATACCTTAGGGCCAGCCCAAAGAGGGGTTTGCCAAAGTACTTTCCTGGACCACGAAGGTGCCAGCACTTTTTAGTGCTGTGGCCTCTACTGAAGATGAGATCTTGCTAAACAATGCCCAGATGCTTTGCCCTCTTCCTTGTGCTGCCTTGGTGCAGCCCCTCTGGGCCCACCTAATTGTCTCACAATTACAAAGCATGTACAGACGGGTTCATAGTTGAAGGCTTGACCCTTAGAAGAGAGAGCCTCACATCGTAGTCTGATGAGGAAATACTGGCCTGTGGTCCATCTTCTACCACTCAGTAGTCAGTTGTAGTCTCCTAATGGAATTATGGAGTCCAGACTAACTGGAAGCACAGACTTTGGAGTCAGAATATGTGTGGATTTGAACCCCAATTTCAATATTCATGGGCAAATAAACTTTCTGATCCTCAGTTTCCTCATCTATAAAGTAATACATATACATGCACTGTGCCACCTAGGTGTAAGGATTAGAAGCAAGGTTTGTAAAACTCCCAAGTCGGTGGTCAGCATGTGGTAGCTGTTATTGTTATCACCACATACTTCTTGGGAGATCCTGGATCCCATTTCAAGGAGGATAGCAACACCTCCCACCTAAGCACAGTCTGAGGGGAGCTTTGCACCTGTGCCAGCCCTCTGCGCCGGAGGAGGATGCATGGAAGGGTAGAGACCTGAGGGGCTGAGTGGGGGGACTCCTGGGCACAGTGTCCTCTATGAGTGCTGCCCTAGGCAGAGGGTATGGCAGGTAGCCCAGGCCAGCAGAGGGGCCTTTGGGTTGGGTTTGACCATTAAAACTAACGCCTTCATTTCTCTCCCATGCTTTCTCCTCCGGCCAGGAGCGGAAGGTACATGCCCTTTCTGCTATCTTCGCTTCTTAGCGCTTTTGAGTTGAGTGTGTGTGGTTTCTTCTGTCCTCCCTTTGGGAAACAGGTTTTCTGTGTGTGGGTGGGGCTGTAGCTGGGAGAATGTGCTTTGTGGGGCAGGGGTGGAGCCTCTGGGCCTTACCCCACCCTCCCTCCCTCTCTTGCAGGTTTTCATAGAGCTGAATCACATTAAAAAGTGCAATACAGTTCGAGGCGTCTTTGTCCTGGAGGAATTTGGTAATTACACTATTTTGCTCTTAGGTCTGGACTCACATGGCAGTAACTCAAACCTCGGAGCTCCAGAGGAGGGTCTAGGGTCAGAGAGAAGAACCTCTGGAGAGGTCAGGAGGAGCAGGAGTGACAGGGAAGAAAAGGGAGCCCTAAGGTGAGAAAAGGGAAGGAGAAGAAAAAGATAGATAATGGGTCACACAAGAACAAGTAACCTTAAGACGAGTTTAGAGATGGTACTAAAGAGGCTCCGTGAAGTAGTGCCACCTTCCCATGGTTGGCAGGTGGTCAGAAAGTTCTAGGGCAGAGCAGATGGTGACCTCCAAGCTCTGCTATGTCCATGTGGCCTGCTATGATCTCTCTAGCAATCCAGTGCTCCACCCAGCCTCCCTGGCACCACTCTGGTCTCCACCTGGCCTCTGAGTTAGAGAGGGAACATCGCAGGCAGACTCTCACTCAAGGGGCAGAAAAGTCTAGTGGGCCTCAGAGGCAGAAGGTGCAGTTGTAGCCAGGAGCCAGCCTCCCCCAGCTAGCACTCAAGAGTGGTATAGTGGTTCTCACCCTGGGGCTTTGAGTTCCTGCTGTGTTTGTGCTTCATTCTTTTGTGCCCCTCATCGCTGCTATGAAAACCTTCGTTCTCCAGCAGGTAAAGTGACCTCCGCTCGGCTGGGCTCGTGCTGCCTCCCCCCAGGTCCCTGCATTGGGCCTTGCAGTGGGTGGGCGGGCTCCCTTTAAAACAGCTGTTCACATTGCCAAGTCTTTTCTTCCTTTCTCTCCCCACCCTCTTCCTTCCCAACTTCTTGCCTCCACCCTCCTGCTGGCTCATTGGTTTTGAGTTTTCTGCCCTGTGTGCTCCCTTCTCTTCTGCCAGAGAGATATTTGAGGGAATCTTCCAACTCAAGAGAATGACCTGGGGCTTCTTGCTCTACCTTTGATGAGTTTATTCCCTGCTAATGCTGGGTTCCCCTGAATTCTACCTCCCAGGGTCAGAAGAAGGTATGGCCGGTTCTCATCCTGCCTTTTCTGGCCCCCAGGGGGATGCCATGACCCTTTGCTCCCAGTCTCAAGAAGCCGTGTCAGTGGCTGATCTTGGGGGCCCTACTCCTTCCTCTGGCCAAGCAGAACCCCTGCATGGCTGGGGCAGGGTGACTCTTATCATGCACTCTGGGCTGTGGACATGTGTGTATATTCTGCCTGATGCCCCCTGTCACCTCCCTCCCTGGGTGCTGTACTCGCCTGTCTTCTGCTCAGTGTGTCTGCTCCAGAGCCCTCTGACGCTCTCCCTCACACAGGCAGGCCTGGGCTTCTCCTGCCACTCAGGGGAGGACACTTCCAAGTCCAATGGGTTTAGTGTTATGTTACTTCTTCATCCAGCCTCAGGACCCTCTGTGTATGGGGCTGGGTGTAAAGGGAACTGTGTTTAACACTACCTGGCTGGTGACGGATTAGTTCACAGGTGTGTCAGCAAGACTGGGCATAGGCTAGAAACAACTCTCTTTTCCCAGCTAAAATCTGGGAATTCTCTACTGAAACTCCTCAGGGACCCTGGAGAATAGCTGTGACCAGGCTGGTGAAAGGCCAGCCCCCTTCCATCCTGGGGGCTGTCAAAGTGGGTAGAACCACAGCCATCAAGTAAAAAGCCATGGCAGACTTCAGAGGTCTCACTGAGGAGTCTGGATAGAGCCTTGGTAGCCTCTGCCCTGTCGTAGCCTAAGCTGCTACAGCCACTGTGAGAGGCCACAGAGGGAAAGGGGACCCTGGTACCAGGCGCTGCCGCCTGGGGGAGCATGGCACTGTTGCTTTTAGTTTTGAACTTTCTGTTTTGTCTCTTGCCCGTCCGGTTTTAGTTCCTGAAATTAAAGAAGTGGTGAGCCACAAGTACAAGACACCAATGGTGAGTATGCCATCCAACCCTGAGTATGCCAAAGTCTGCACAGGGCTCCCTGGGGAACTTCAGGCAGGTAGAAGGGAGGGCCCTCTGAGTACACAGGGGCGAGAGGGGACTTGGTCTAGATGCCAGAGATCCAACTGAAACCAAAACATAGCTTCAGCTTAGGAGACAGATGCACACACATTAATCCCCTCTCCCACTGGGACAGCTTCTGAGGTCTTGTGTGGAGGCCCAGTGTTAGGACAGGAGGTGCCCACTTGGCAGAACCTCCACATGTGAAGACATAAGGATTTTAGTCTTGCTGATATGTCTGGTTTTCTTTCCCCCCTAGGCCCATGAGATCTGCTACTCTGTGTTGTGTCTCTTCTCGTATGTGGCTGCAGTTCGCAGTAGTGAGGAAGACCTCAGAACCCCACCCCGGCCTGTCTCTAGCTGACGGAGGGAGAGAGGTTAAGCAGCTTCCCCAGCCCAGGGGACACCTCTTGCCTCTTGCTATTCCCAAGTGCACAAAGCTGCTGTGACTGAGGAGTGGATGATGCATGTGTGTTCTCTGCAAAGTTGGTTACCAGTTACACATCTCTGAGTGTGTCTTTGAACATGTCTGTTGCAAGGCTAGGCTAGACCCTTCCACCTTCTCCCTCTCCTCTCCCAGAAGACCAAACTACCTTCCCCTCAAGTGTGTGTGTGTGCCTGTGTGTGTGTGTGCGCATGTGCGCGCCAGTGTGAACCCACTACTGTGTGTCCTTGAGACATTTGTGTTGTGGTTCCTTGTCTTGGCATTATAACCTTCCAATGCAGGAATCTGGCTCTCCATCCTCTGTGATCCAATACAACTGGACAGCTGGAGAATTCTACTCTGTGGGGATTGAGGGGAACTTGGGCCTGCCTCCAAGAAAAGGGGCAGGCAGTAAAAGGAAGGGAAGAGTCAGGGGAAGCTGGAGTGAGTGGCAGCCTCCCTACTTCCTTATGCAGTTTCCGCCTGGCAGCTACTGCTTTGCTGCCGTGGCCTCCATCCCTGCAGCAGAGTAGCCATTCCCTGTGGCCTGCCATGCCTTCAGCATGAGAGGACAGAGTGGTTGGGGCTAGGAGAGTCCTGGGAACTGCTGGCTGCTCTGCTCAAAAATCAGGGAGGGGTGGGAAGAGGCCAAGTTCGGTATATATACCTGTGTCTACAGGCAGCAGGCCTATCTCCTGGCACTGGGTATCAGAAGGGAGACATAGCCTGGGGGTGTGCAAGAGATGATTGTAAATATTTCAGCTCCACATTATTTATAGAAAATGTACAGCTGTGTGAATGTGAAATAAATGTCCTTGACTCCTCTTGGGCTCCTTGGCTGCCTTGTATTATTAATGATGCCCCCTCTTAGCCCAGGCCTGAGGAAGGCTATCCCTGGACTCCAGCAAGGCACCTCTGGCTTGAAGGATGAAAGGAGATGCGCTCACCCACATCCAGGCCCTCCTGCCTCCCACTTTCTGGGCTCCTGGGCTTCCAGGAAGAGCCTGTGAGAGGGACCTCTCCTTCCCTGCAGCTAGTTCCTTGGGGCCCTGCAGAGGGCTGGGTGCTGTGAACTGGCCACTAGAGGGAGCAACCAGACTGGGTGTTGATAACTTGAACAGAGATGAATTTAGCAGTGAAAACAAATCCACGGCTTGGCCCTCTCCATTCCCTGTACAGGTTATGTGTAGTCCAGGGAGATGCTGTCACTCAACCAAGGCCTCCCACAGGGGAGGAAACCCAGAGTTTGGGCTTGGAGTGTCTTCCATTGATTGGGTAGAATTCTTAAATAGCAATGTAGGACCAACTTTCATGGAATTTCTATGCCATAGGAAGCCTGGTGATCCACACATCACAGTCAGGAAACCTCTGAGATCTGCCGGATTCCTCCTCCCAAAAGGAGATTGACAATTGGGTTTAGGTTCCCTGAAGGAAGGTAAGAGCAGAGCAGGGCCCTGGCCCTTCTACCTTTTTGATTTGCAATGTCCTGAGCAAGACAGAATTGTTTTCTCCCACCTAAGACACAGGGGTGGATGGGCTCTGGGGTTGTTACTCAAGGGGATCCCAAAGCAACGCAGCACAGCTCCACTCCAGGTCTATGGATTCACAATCATAATACCGAGATTCAGCCCCACCCCAGGCCACTGTGATCGTGGCTCTCAGGGATATCTGAGCACCTGGGACCAGGCAGGAGTACCTCAGCTTTCTGGCTGTGTTGCTAACACATTTTCCTCTGTCCCTGCTCTGCAGTTGCCTCATTCATGGAGTGAATGCAGAGGGGGAAGACTGAGGTTCCTTCTAGTGTTGATGCTTTGTGAGCTTAGGAGTCCTCTCTGGACCTTGTTTCATCATCGCAAAACATGCCAGCCCTAGTTTGCTGTGAAGATGCAAGTAAATGTCCCTGTGCTTTTTTATAGAAATAAGCACATTGGAATTGGGTAAGAAGAGTGAATTCTGTCACCTCACTGATCTTTTATTGCCCTTATACATTAGGAAGACATGGCAGGCCAGAAGGGCCTTTCCCACTCATTATTTTCTGAGCCCACCCCCATTTGGCCCCAGAGACCCAGGAGCTTCCACAGGAGCCTTGAGGACCAGTGTGCAGCATCCCCCAGTGTCCCGTTACAACTGCTGCCCACTGATTCCTTCCCCACCGTAGCCCAGGAGATACTTGTGCACACACATCTGATAGCAGGAAGGGGCTTCAGCTTCCCTCCAGGTTCCTGGCATACAGGGTTGGCATCTGGTTGTACCTGAGACACAGGTTCCCCTATAAGCTAACTGAGTCCACTTGGACCCTCCCCTTTCCTGATGGCTGATCCTAGCAAGGGGTAGGACTTAGTCTCTGACTGGGTCTCTGTGTGTCAGGATGGTCTGGGGTACATACCTGGCCATCCCTGGGGAGCCAGCCTGCTCACTGAGGCACTATAGGAGAGAAGGAGGCCATGCCAGGAAGCTAGTACCTGCACCCATCCCAGAAGCCACTACCCAGCTGGACATGACAGGGTCAGTGTCCTTGCAGCCAGAGCAGCTACTTGGGCCAGGACAGTAGAGCAAAGTCCAGAGACCCTACTGCTGCCCTGCTTGCTTCACACCCCAGCCCTGACCCAGCAAATTCCTCACCTCGCACTTCCAGGCGGCACTCACACTGGGCCTCGCCCTGAAGGTTGGTAGCCCTGCAGACATAGATACCCCCATCAAAGGGGCAAGGCTTTCTAATCTCCAATGTCAACACTCCCTGCTTGCTGAACATGCGGAAACGGGCATCTTTTCCCAGGTCCAGGCCATTCTTGAACCAGGAAATCTTGGGCTACAAATGAGGTAAACAGAGAGAAGAAAACTGTCCAGGTTGAGAGAGGACCTGGCAGGGATGCAAGGAAACTGGGATTTGTTTCCACTTTGGGGTTTCCCACTGGAGTCCCAAACCATGCTCAAGGCTATGTGTGAAGATGAAGCCCACAGTGAGCTCCAAGGCCCTGTTCATGAGAGGAACCTGGTCCAGATACCCCGAGGTGGAAAGAAAGCAGGGGGAGATAGGCTGAGGAGAGACTGAGCCTTGAGGTTAGGGCCTATGAGCCCTGCCTCTGGTCAGCCTATACCAGGGCCTAAGGTTCCCTACCTTGGGGTTACCCCGGACTGCGCAGCAGAGGACAGCAGTGTAACCTGCAATGACTGAGCGATTCACCAGGGGGTGGGTGAAGCTTGGGGCCTCCGAGAAGTCCAGGGCCTCATAGTTGGGTGGCTCATATGTGATGCCTGTTGGTGAAAGGACTTGGAATCCAGAGGCCCACACCAAGCCAGGCTTCTTTTCCTGTTTGCACTTCCCCCCTGCCCCACTCCCTCTGGGTGAGAGTACAGCACCTGGTCTGGGTATAAAGACAGGATCCTTGGTGGTGGCAGCTCTGTCACTAGGACCAACCATGTTATGGCTGAAGACCCGGAAGTAGTAGCCATTACCAATAATGAGCTCGGACACCACACAGTGAGTGCGGCGATAATGTTCCAAGACTGTGAACCACTCCTGGGGGATGTGAAGGAAGGGAGGGATTTCAGAGGGCCACACCCCTCCCCCTGCCTGGGGCCTCTCTTTGGTGCCAGTGGTGTATCTCTGCCCACTAGGGAGGTCAGCAGAGGAGGGGTGAGGTGGGCCTATGGGAAGAACAGCTTGGACCCAGGTCAGCTGGGTGTAGGGAAGGTTATGTGAGGGACCCAGGACCCTGGGCTTACCATGGTCTTCTTGTCAGCTTTCTGGACTGTATAACCCCAGATCTCTGTGTTGCCATCATCTTGGGGTGGCTTCCACTCCAGAGCCACATTAAAACCCCAAGCCTCGGTGACCCGGATATCCTGGGGAGAGCTTGGCTTATCTGCAGGAGACAGACCTGGTCAGATCAGCATGCCTCCCGACATTGCCTGTGTCAAGGCAGGGACACCAGGCTCCAGGGGCTCCTCAGGCCTGCCAACCTGGACCTGGTTTGTCACCTTCTGCAGGGTGTCTGATCTTGGCCCTGGGCTCTGGCAACCCCGCTGAGGGATAGGACACTAATGGTCACAGAGGGAGGCCTCAGGGCACGCACCAACGATCTGCAGGACCAGTGTGGCCTTGTCCTCCATGTTCTCAATGCGTACTGTCACCTGGTAAGTGCCTGAGTGGACGCGGCGAGCAGCCCGGATGAACAGGATGGTGTCCGTGGGGCTGTTGCGGATGCTCACCTCCTCACCTGCCAGGGGCTGCCCATCTTTGGTCCAGGTCACCTGTGGCCGGGGCTTGCCCTGAGAGGGGGGACAACTTAATCCCCGGCCTGGAACCCTGGCCTCTGAGGCCTTAGCCCTGAGACGTTTCCATGGGCTGGGTGTGAACAGGGAGGGGGCCGGCCCTACCTGGAAAGGAATGAGGAGGTTTACAGGCTCTCCAACCTTCCTCTGGATGGTCTGGCGCAGGTGCCGAGGCAGCTGGAGCCGGGGCCGTTCTGTGGGTGCAGAGCGGGTGGCTAAGCAGGAGCTACCTCTAAGGAGTGCCACAGTGCCATCCTGTCTTGAGACAGGGCCTAGAGAGCTGCAGCTCCCCTAACCCACAGCACCTCCAGCCCCAGCCAGTCCCAAATGGTTTACAAAGTTCCTGCTTCTACTGGAGCCTCTCCACACTACCTCAAGAGGCAGGGGTCAGAGAGGGTAAACAACTTATTTGAGGTCACACAGCTATAAGTCACTGGCCAGAATGTACACCTAGATGCCCTGTGCTGTTCCCCACTGCAGTTTGCTGCCTCTTTCTGACTCTTACATGACTGTCCCTTTATTGGGATAAGGAAGAGAGAGAGACCAGTGTGACCCCATGTGGCATCACTGCTCAGACCTATTGACAAAGGCAATACCTATGTGTTAGAGCTGAAAGACTCAACAGAACAGAGCTTGGAGACTGGCCTGTGTTTTCCCTGTTCTAGAACTGGGGGGCTAACAGAAAAACCAAGAAAGCCCTCTTTGCACCTGTGCCCTAAGCCCAGGGAACAGATGAGGGCTTCCCTGACTATCCCACCACCACTGGACACCAGCTTGGGTGTCAGTGGCAGGTCTTGTGACTGCATGTGAGATACTCACGCAGTATCTCCTGCACTGTCACTGGCTCCTGGGTGGTAACTGGGCCTCCAGGCCCTGCCACATTGTGTGCCCGCACTCGGAAGAGCAGCCGGGCCCCTGTGGGCAGGTCCTTCACCAACATCGATGTGCGCTCTGTCAGCCCCTGCAGGGCAGCCACCCATTCTGAGCCTGGGGATGGGGACAAGGGAGGCAAGGCCACAGGCCAAGTCAGCATCAATACCCATCCCCCCTGCCCACCCCTCTGGTGCTCCAGGCCAGGCCAGTGGGGCACTCACAGCCCTCCCTGCAGTACTCCACACTATAGCCATCCAGGCCTCCCGCTCCCTCGCGCTCTGGGGGCCGCCACTTGAGTGAGACAGTAGTGTCAGAGACATCCTCCACTGCCAGGTGGGTGGGTTCACTGGGGGGACCTGAACAGAAGAGAGGACAGAGAAGGGGGCGGTGCCTGTGACTCAAAGGAGTAGGGCGTGGGCCCCATATGCAGGAGGTGGCAGGTTCAAACCCAGCGCTGGCCAAAAACTGCACCAAAAAAAAAAGAGGACAGAGAAGGGTCTGAGCAAGCTGGGGAAGCTGGCCATACACAACCCCAACTCTCACTGCCCTCTGGTCACCTGGGAGGACTTCCCCTAAAGCTGGCTTTGTATTTTTAATTTAATTTATTCTTTTTAAGCCAATTTTTTTAAATTTTTATTTATTTATTTATGTTTGAGACAGTCTCACTATGTTGCCCTTGGTAGAGAGCTGTGGCATCACAGTTCACAGCAACCTCAAACTCTTGGGCTTAAGTGATTCTCATATGCCTCTGGTACCTACTACCCTCAAACAGGGGACAATGAACACTTCTTGAGCACCTGCTGTATGCCAGATGCCCTGCCTGCATTATGTCATTTCATCCTAACAGCTCTATAAAGTAGGTAGCATCATTATCCCCATTTTGTAGACATGGAACTTGCAGCTCAGAAAGTGAACCAGGGGTCAGAGTGGTGTCTCAGCTCTGTCCCACTGCCATCTGGGCAATCTTGGGCAGGTCATTTAAGTTCTCTGAGCCTGTTTCCTCATCTGTAAAATAAGGTAGATTATTCCCAATGGAGGATTAACAGAGAGCACGGACATAAAAACTAGGGTGCCATCCTTCCTCAGAGCAGCTGCTATTATTGGGGTCCCTTCACTAGGAATGACATGGGTGGCAGTGCCAGGCCGGGCAGGCTCACCAATAGGCATGAAGGGCTGGGAGGCAGGGCTGGGCCTGGACATGCCAATGGCATTGACTGCATAGACACGCATCTCGTACACCACACCCTCGATCATGCGCCGTGCCTCGTGGCTCAGCTCCCGAAGCAAATCAAAGTTCAGCCGCATCCACCGATAGCTCTTCTTCTTCTTGCGCTCTAGGATGTAGCCTGGCATGTGGGAGGTGGGAGTTGTGGTCTGTAACCCAGGCACCACCCCCCGCCCTCACTTTGTCCCCTGTGTCCTCGGGCTCACCCAGGACTGGCTGCCCGCCATCATAGGCAGGTGGCTCCCACTGCACCGTGCAGGAGTCCTCGCCCACGTTGCTGATCTTGGGTGCCGCAGGGGCATCTGGCACATCTGGAGGATATAGGGAGGACTCACATCAGCCCCGCATGGCTCAGGGCCCTGGACAATGTTACCTGTCTCCTCACCACCCCAGCCAACTTCTACAGGCTGCCCCCTTGACCCTCCCCTGGCCAAAACAGTCTTCGTATTTCTGATCATGTCACCAGCCTGCCTGCAGCAACACTTTACAGTTCCCCACTGCCCGTACTCACCCCTGTCCTAGATCCAATCCTCTCTGTCCTCCCAGCCTCACATGGTCCTCTACTTACATGGAACTGTTTTATTCATTCTCCATGCCAAAAAGTCCCTTTCACATCTCCATACTTCTGCACACACTGTTTCTTCTGCCTGAGATGCCCTCCCTATATTCTTCTCAGCCTCCTAAAGGCTTCACCCCCAGGCACAGGGATGGCTCCATGCTCAGTTCTTCCATGGGCATTCTTTTTATTTATTTATCTTCTTTGCAGTTTTTGGTTGGGACCCGCCACCTCCCGTACATGGGGCCGGTGCCCTACTCCTTTGAGCCATAGGCGCCACCCTTCCCTGGCATTTCTGACATAGCCCATGTACAGTAGTGTCACAGGAAATCTGTTACATGTATCTGCTTCCATCTCTCCCTAGAACACGACTCTTTGCAGGCAAAAAACCCCAAGCTATTGTCCAGCTCAGAGAGTATGTCCTATGATATTTGTTGAGTGACTGAATGAGTGAAGAGATTGACTCTCCCAGAGTTGCCCCTCTGTGTTCTTTGTCTTGGACCCTGGCCAGCCTCACCGATGACCTTGACTGTGAGGTTGACCTGGTCCTCGCCCACAGGGTTCTTCACTGTGACAGTGTAGACGCCCTCGTCTTCCTTCTCTGCCCCCTCTACCGTGAAGATGCTTCGGTCCTTTGTGGTCTCCACACGGACTCTGCCCTCTGTCTCACATAGCAGCTGGAAGGGAGGGGGAGTTGGGGCAGGACTTGAATCAGACCCCAGAGGCCCCTATAGTCTCTGCAACGGCCAATGGCCTGAGATGGAATGGAGCCCAGCACAGGGTCCATGGGGCACAGCCTGAGGGAAACTGCACCCACTTAAGCCTCTGGTTTAGAAACTTTTTTTTTTTTTTTTGAGACGGAGCCTCAAGCTATCCCCCTGGGTAGAGTGCCATGGCATCATGCTCACAGCAACCTCCAACTCCTGGGCTCAAACGAGTCTCCTGCCTCAGCCTCCCAAGTAGCCAGGACTACAGGCGCCGGCCACAACGCCTGGCCATTTTTTGGTTGCAGCCATCATTGTTGTTTGGCGGGCCCAGGCTGGGGATTCGAACCCACCACCTTAGGTGTATGTGGCTGGTGCCTTAGCTGCTTGAGCCACAGGCGCCGAGCCTAGAAACCTTTTATGTAGCATCTACCACAGGCAGGAGACCAGAGCAAGGGCTCAGATTATGGCTTTAGCTTTGTCATGGAACCTTGGGCAATCACCTGGTCTATCAGTGCCTCAGTTTCCCCATCTGCTGAATGGGAATAGCATGACCACACAGAGCTATTGTGAAGATCCAGGTGGGCAGGCCTCCAGGAGACCCAGAACTCTGGGCAGCCACACTTACCAGAAGTACCAGGAAGGAAACACAAAGTCAAGGTCAGCTCAGGCTGAAGGGACCAAGGAGCAGCCCAGTCACACCAGGGCTTCCTGGTATGTTGAGGGTGTCAAAACCCTCGTGGGGTCCTGTCAGTTACCTGCATACCTCCATAGTGTATCTGCATGAGGTTTGAGGGCCCCATGGAGACCCTGCGAGTGAAGAGATGGACATGGAGAGTCCATCTCTTCACTCATTCTGGAGCAAGAACACACCTGGCCAGGTGTGGCACCTCTATGGAGACCTTGGAATGAACACCAGGTGGGTAGAAAAAGATGAAAGACAAAAGAGCCATGTCCTGACTTCAGCCTCACTCACCTTCTTTTCAAATACCCACTCGTCACTGGCACCTGCATCCTCTGGAGCATCAGGGGCTGCCCTGGCAGGGGCCTTATTTCCCTGGAAGCAGAATAGGAGGGAAAAGAGGAGGAAGGAGGGGATGATTCAGCCTGGAAGGGCCCCTCTGTCTCTCCTTCTATTCCATCCCACCCCCACTGCCCATCTTGCCTTGGGTGCTGGCCAGTGGAGCCTCTGCTATCCCAGTAGTGGCCAGGGTGGGTGTGCCTATGTGGGCTTGAACACAGAGCAGGTCCCACACACCCATTTTACAGATATAGAAACCAAGGAAGGACCCATAGTACCTGTGTGATGGCTTTCTGCCAGATTACAGTAGGAGCAGGGTCCCCAGAGATAGGGACATCCAGGCGCAGCTTATTCCCAGCCACAACCACGATGGTGTCTGGTGTGCGGCCAGGACAGTCTAAGTGGATCTTGGGAGGTTCTAGGGGGAGACAGGATAGTCCAGAGAAAGGGAAGGAAGGGCAAGGCCCAGGAAAGAGGGGAACGTGGGAGGTGAATAGGTCACTGGGAAGGGGGCTGCCAGGGGACCCATAGCCCTGATCATTGTTATTTTTTTTTTCTTTTTATTGAGACAGAGTCTCACTTTGTCACCCTCCATAGAGTGCTGTGGTGTCACAGCTCACAGCAACCTCCAACTCTTGGGCTTAAGCAATTCTTTTGCCTCAGCCTCCCAAGTAGCTGGGACTACAGGTACCTGCCACAACACCCGGCTATTTTTTTGGTTGCAGTTGTCATTGTTGTTTAGCAGGCCCAGGCCAGGCTTGAACCCACCAGCCTCGGTGTATGCAGCTGGCGCCCTACTCACTGAGCTACAGGTGCTGAGCCAGATCATTTGTTTTTATTTTTAAAATTTTATTGAGGTATGTGTTACACATGGTAAAATGCACAGATGTGAGCATAGTGCATTTCATAATGTGATGAATTCTGACAAATGTATACACCTGTGTGACCACTAAGCCAGTCAAGATACAGAACATTTCCATCACCCGGGAAGTTCTCCAGGAGATTTTTGATATGCGGGTCACCTAGCAGAGCATCTTGCAAACCATGTCTGGGAGAGCACCAATGTCCTGCCAGAAACAATTACACTGGGAACCTACCTGGGTTAAACAAAGTTACGCACGTTTCTTTACCATGGGATTTTTAGAGCCTTGACATGTTAATGGATCTTCTGAATCAACAATAGAGGGATCAAGTGTTCAGTGTTTCCCAAACTGATTTCACCATAGAACCCTTTCAAAAATGTGTTAATGATGTCAAGTGAACCCAACTGGGAAATTACTGGGCCTACAGCATGCTTCAGCCTGGACTATTCTGAAGTTAGAATCCTAAAATGTCTGGTTAAAGCCTAATCTAAACACAGGAGAGGTACTTCCATAAGAGGAAAAGGGATAATAATAAAACTTCCCATCTGTGACACCATTTGACAGCTCAGACACATCACCTCGTCTTATCTCTTTAACTCTGCTATGGAGGAGGCACTGTCAAAACTCCCAATGTAAAGATGAGGAAACTGAGGTGCAGAACAATTATAACTGGTTCATAGTTGTGAGTTACCCCTCCTGTTCCTTCTTGTCTGTGAGGGAGAGGAGACGTGACTAGGGTGGGGTGCAGGGCAGTGGACAAAGCCGAGGTGGCACACAGGGACCTGAGACTCACCCTGCCTGGGTACAAAATCAATCTTGACCTCTGCAAGAGAAGGAAAAGCAAGTGGCACCAGGGCCAAGGCCAGGCCCAGCAGCAGGGACTCCGGCCCTACCACCCCACCCCCACCCACTCCAGTACAGGCTCACCCATGAAGTGCAGCTTGGCAGAAAGGTTGCAGGCGAAGCCCTCAGGCACAAAGCTATAGTCAGCCTCGTCAGCAGGCGTGACGTCGTCAATGGTCAGTTTGTGGACCCTGCAGGGCAGTGGTGGCTCAAGGGACCCCAGTGGGCCACACACCCCAGGGGGCTCTCCCCTTGCCCTGGTTTGTTGGTTTTTTAAAAATGTTTTATTTTCCAATTTTCCAGCTCCCTCACGTATTTTGAGGTAAGCAGTATAGAAGTGATTTCTACCCCCAAAGCATCCCCTTAGCTGGGCCCTTAGAGACTGGACAGGGGCTGGGTCTCACTAATCTCTGTGAACCCAAGCCCAGCACGGCCGGCCCAGATGCTCCAGGGATGAGCAAGAGGGTGGAAGAGAGAGCAAGGGCCTCTGGCCAGAGTCGGCCTCCTTGGTAGCTGCCTGCCATGCCTCCCTGGTCACGAGTTGAGTGGGGGCCTGGGGGGCACTGACATGTCTGTCTCTCTCCCTGCTTCCCTCTCTGTACCCTCATCTCCTCTGTCCCTGATAGACTCCCCTTCTCTGCAGGTTTCTCTCTTGCCATATATTTCTGTCTTTCTATAATTATTTTCTCTTTCTCTCTCTTTGTCTTTCTCTCTCTCTCTTTCTCCCTCTGTGACTCTAAGTCTCTGTCCTGTCTCTATGTGTGTGTATGCCTCTCTCTGTCCATCTGTCTCTGTCTGTTCCCCCCTCTATCTCTCCGTGCATCTCCCTCTCAGTCCCTGCCTGCCCCTGCACACTTACCGCCCGATATGGGACACCTTTATACGGCTGTTGGGCACCAGCTCCTTCCCGTTCTTCAGCCACACGCCCCGCACATTCTCATCTGAAACCTCACACTTGAACACAGCCTGGTCCTTTGCGCCCACGGTCAAATCGGCAATGCTCTGGTATACTTCCAGCTTTTTCTCTGGGGGCAGGCCAGAACCAGTGAGCTCGTGAGGGTGTGTGGGTGTGGGCGTGAATCCCTGTGGAGACCATGTGGGCAGCAGTGTGCACGTCTGGGTTCATGTAGGCATCTGATAATGCATGTGTGTGACGTGTGTGTGCAGTGTACACAAGGAACCTCTAGGATCGGGGGTGGGGGGCAAGGAACACTTACCAGGACCTCTGACCCTCCAGCACCCCCTGAAGTGGTCACCTCATCCTCGTTTTGGAGGTGAGAAAGGGGAGGCTCTGGGTGTCCAAGTGACTTGCCCAAAGTCACACAGGCCTGACCCCCGGTTTGCCTGACCACTCCATGTGGCCAGGAGGGGTCTTACCCTGCACAATGAGCTCAGCCAGCGCCTGGCCTCCACTGGTCTGCAGTGCGTAGTGCCCGGCATCCTCCAGAGTCGCCTCATTGATGATCAGGTGGTGTCTCCGCCCGTCCTTCTTAAACCGGTATTTGAAGGTCTCTTCCCGAGTCAGCTCCACCCCATCCTTCAGCCTGGCAGGGTGGGTGGGCAGCAAGCATTGTGGCCTCCTTTGCACAGAGCCTTCAGCCCCCAGCCTCACCCATGCTCCATGCCTGTGGCACTTACCATTTGACCTGGGCCCCCTCCTCTGACACTTCGCACTCAAACTCCACCCGTTGTCCCACCATCACCAGCTGGTCCTCCAAGGGACGTGTGATCAGCACAGGGGGCTCTGTGCCGCACAGAGAAGAATGTGACCCCCTGCAGCTAGCTCCTCCCCTCCCCAGGGTCCCAGTCCCCCGGTCCAGGCCCACCTTTGACGAAGAGCTCTGTGCTGCACTTCTCGCCGCCCACCACACACTGGTAGGCTGCATCGTCCGCCAGTGAGCACTGGCTGATGGTCAGGGTGCGCTTGGCACCCACGGACTCAAAGATATATCTGGGCAGGGAAGTGGGAGAGTCATGGACAGAACTCTTGGCCCCAGTGCCCCAACAAAGCCCCCATGCCTGCCACCCCACATCATCCAGGGGGACTTACTTGCTGTGGAACAGAAGGGACCATTGGAGCATTCCCGATGGGAGGAGTGAGACCAAGAGGAAAGGAAAGAAGAGGGACAGGCAGAAGCAGGAAGATGGGAAATTAGACCCAGAGAGAGAAATGGGGAGAAACAGAGAGATGGGGACCCAGAGCCAGAGCCACATGTGAATCAAGAGGCAGGGATGCCAAGTGGCTGGAGCAGCTCTCTTCCCAGGGGTCTCCCCACTCCCTGCGGGTCCCCAGGGACCCTCCCCACCTTGGCCCGCACCTGCCACTCATCTGGATCTCCTGTCCATTCTTAAGCCACTTGACCTCGGCATCAGGGTCAGCCAGCTCCACGGTCAGCCGAATCTTATGGCCTTTGCTCACCTGGTAGGCCGGTTCCAGCTTCTTCTGGAAGGCTGAGCACCACCCCTCAGCACCTGGCTACCCACGGCCCATGCCCTGCTCCCCTGGGCCTGGCCACAGAGGCTGTGGCAGTGCCCAGCCTCCCCACCTCTTTGTGCCTCCTGCGTCCACCTCTCCCTGTGTCTCTGTTTCCTTGTCTGTCTGTTCTATATGTCTGCCTCCCTGACTCTCTCTATCTTTATCCTATTGTCTTTCTGGGGTACTCTTCATGTGCTTAGCTCAGGGGTAGGGTTAGGAGCTTCTAAAAAGATGGAAGTTTGTCAGGAGAACCAGGGATGGGGCAAATGTACCTTCCCTTCCTGTCTTTTGTTTGTTTATTTATTTGTTTATCTGAGACAGGGTTTCACTCTGCTACCCAGGCTAGAGTTCAGTGACATCATCATAGCCTATTGCACACTCCTGAGCTTTTTTTTTTGAGACAGAGTCTCACTATGTCACCCTTGGTAGAGTGCCTTGGTGTCACAGCTCACAGCAACCTCCAGCTCTTGGGCTTAAGTGATTCTCTTGCCTCAGCCTCCTGAGTAGCTTGGGACTATAGGTGCCTGCCACAATGCCCGGCTATTTTTTTGGTTGCAGCTGTCATTGTTTAACAGGCCTGGACCGGGCTTGAACCTGCCAACCTCGGTGTGTGTGGCTGGCACCCTACTCACTGAGCTGGGGTCTCATTATTCAGGCTGGTCTTGAACTCCTGGCCTCAAGCAATCCTCCCATCCCCCCACCTCAGCCTCCCAAATGATATGTGTGAGCCACCACATCTGGATCAACTTTGTTTTACCAGCATGTCTGTGTTCCTCCCAGCTGCCCCTACCTGTGGGCACTTTATCCCTAGTGCTGTCGCTCTCATCTCATCCCTGACACAGTGCTGTGGTCTGTGTGTTACAAGAGTAGGGGAAACAGGGCTAAGACAGGCGCAGCCTACTGGCCCCAGGCCTCCAGCTCCAGGGGTATGCTGCAGAGCTGGGTCTAGAGCCCAGGCCGGCCACATGACGATGCCTCCTCTCAGCTGTGTTTGTGAAGCCAGTGTTGCCAGGCCAGGGAGGGTGAGCTTTGCTCTTCTTTCTCTGCCTGTGTGGGGAGGGCCTAACCAGGGCACGCCTTTTTTCATTCCTCTATAAGGAAGTTGTTAGCGTGGGCTCTTCTTTCCCATGTGTCTCTGGGCTAAGCTGGACTCCTGCTCCAGTACGCGGACCTGGGGGCTAACCTGTGCCCTCTGCGTGCCCTGTGGGGGAAGGGCTAACCTGTGCTCTTCTTCTCATCGTGCTTCATGCCCTTCAGCCTCTTGAGCATGCCGCGCAGGTCGGTGACGCCATGCTGGAAGGCGATGCGCTCGTACTCGGATGGCGGCGCCTGCCGCAGGAGCTCCCACACGTCGTCCTCGGCTGGTGCCTCCAGCTTCGAGTCCCTGTGTCCCGCAGTCCATGTGGAGAAGCCTCAGGGGATACCCTGTGGCCAGGGGCAAGACTGCAGGCCCTCCTTCCGTGGGGTGGGGTTTCCTGGCCCCAGGACCGAGGAGTTGTAGCCGCCCTTGCCCTTTTGGTGGGGCAGCTTGAGTCAGCATGGCTCCCTGGCCAGGTATGGGGCCCAAGGAAGCTTAAGGGGCACTGGAGCTGGGGAGGGGTTCTTGGCTGAATTAGGGGGTGACCGGGGTTCTGGCCTATGGTGGGCACTCACCGCGGGATCCGAAAACTGCTGCTCCAGGTGGGGTAGAAAGAACAGTGAACATATTAAAGGTCTGAGCACCTCCCCATGAAGACCCAGGAACACCCCACCCCCACCCCGTGGGCCTTCTCCTCCCTCTTCCTGCCCACAAACCCCCAGCATGTACAGGATTCCTGTGTGCACTGTCCCTTCCTTTTTTTTTTTTTTTTTTTTTTTTTTTTTGCAGTTTTTGGCCGGGGCTGGGTTTAAACCCACCACCTCCAATATATGGGGCCAGCGCCCTACTCCTTTGAGCCACAGGCACTGCCCATACTGCCCCTTCTTAATCTTCCTAAACTCTGACACATAGAACGCTGTGGGGAGGACCCACAGGTCACCCCAGTCAGTGGGACCCTCATCCTGGTCTGTCTGAGTCTCTCATCAAACCCTGGCAGGGATGGGTATAGGATCCTGAAAGGGTGAGTTCTACACCCGCCATCGCCCTGCTGTCCCAAAGCACTCAGGCCCCATTTCTTACTCTCTGGGCTGCAAGGGTTGGGGGAGATGGAGGGAGGGAACAGAGGACACAAAAGTCAGTTGGGCTAGACTGGTAGACAATTCCTGCAGCTTTGGGGACCTCTCAGCTTCTCAGGGTCCCCAAAGTCTATTAAGGTGAGCTATTGCAGACTCAATGTGGGGGAGCCTAGGGGGACACTGTGAGGATGACTGTTCACAGGATATAATGTACCCAGAGCCCTTTAGTTCTTCCCCAAACTGAGATTACCCACTTGACAGATAAGGAAACTGGCTCAGAGAGATACAGAGACTTGCTCTGGGTCACACAGCTGGAACATCTCAGTGCTGGGATTTGAAACTGGGTCTCACCACCTGCCTCAGGAGCTGCCATCCAGGGACTCACCTCTTCTTTAGCAGTGAGCTAAAGTCTAGAATCCCAGCATCCTCATGGCCGTCACTACAGAGAGGGACCCCAGTGAGGCTGCAGTGGAGGGACTGGAGGGGCTTGGGAGCAGGACAGGGGTAGGGTGAAGTGGGAGGGAGAAGGACTGGCCAGACAGGACTCCCTGCCCATCTCACACCCCCAGAGGTCTGTGTGCGATGTAGATGGGGGCTGGGGAAGGGGTACCTGATCCGTCGACCACCTCCAGTTATGCTCCTGTGGGGTAGACTCAGTCTCCTCACCTGCCCAGGGCACCTTACTCTCCCCATCCCCCATTGACTTCAGCTCCACCCTCCCATCTCCCCCAGTTCAGACCCAGAGGGCCTCAGGCTCTAGCACTGGCCTCCCCCAAGCCCCAAAGAGAGACGGCCACTTACGTGCGGCGGAAAGCTGCTCGGAGGTCCAGGTCTCCGGGGCCAATAGCCTCTGGGTTCAAAGTGGGAGAGAAGGTGGGGGAGGGGGCTTCAGAGGGGGCCATGTGAGAAGTCTTATCATGAGGCCTCCCCCAGTCCTAGAAGTCTCAATTAACTTCTGTCCCAGCCACATGTACATGCATTGGGTATATAGGCAGCACTGATACCACACTGGGCATGCGTATATGGGCAGCACTGATACCACACTGGGCATGCTTTCTAGTGTTGGGAAATGGGGCCAGGTGTGGGGGACCAGGACCCAAGGGGAGGCCGAGCCCAGGATAGAGACCAGGGCCCTCCTTACCATGGACAGTGAGGTTGAAATTGCAGCTGTCAAATTTGTCCTTGGTGGACACCTCACAGCGGTAGCCACCAGCGAAGGCAGCCTGGACATCAGTGAAGTGCAGCTCGAATAGGTAGACCTGTGTGTATTGGAGAGGGGTCAGGGGAGACCTGGGCTAGGAAGCAAGGCTCTTCACCCCTGAAGGAGACTGGGGGTAACAAATGCCCATCAGCCTCACCCTCTGGGTTTAGTTAATCCATGAAGAGATTTTGTACCAGTTAGAAGAGGGGTCCCTTCCCAAGACCCATGACTACCATCTGCTGGCAGGCATCACGATAAAACACAAAGCTGTGATGGTTACAAGGCAAATGGCATCTACAGAAGGCAAGACACTTCCCTACAGTGCACAGCTCAACACATTGGCCTTGCCCTGCCAGAGGTCCTTTGCATCGCCCAGGACTGTGGAAGGTTCAGAAAAGGAGAGGTTGGGAGTCAAAGCACAAGGTGACTTCAGGCTTAAGATTCTAGGCCTGGTCTCGGCGCCTATAGCTCAACGGGCTAAGGCGCCAGCCACGTACACCTAAAGTGGCAGGTTCGAATCCCCAGCCCCAGCCCCACCAAACAACAATGACAGCTGCAACCAAAAAATAGCCGGGCGTTGTGGCCGGCACCTGTGGTCCCAGCTACTTGGGAAGCGGAGGCAGGAGACTCGCTAGAGCTCAGGAGTTGGAGGTTGCTATGAGCTGTAATGCCAGGGCACTCTACCCAGGGGGATAGCTTGAGGCTCTGTCTCAAAAAAAAAAAAAAAAGATTCTAGGCCTGGATCTGAGTGACTGCCAGCAGCCACTTAACCTCTCAAGGTTTGGTTTCCTCCTCTGTATAATGAGGAATTGTTCTGGCCAATCCCGGAGGGTCCCTTGAGGTCTGGCCATCGGGGGGACTTTACAACCTCAGTAGCTGAGGCCTTCATGCTCATGCATGGTGTCCCCAGCCTTCCTGAGCTCCCTGGGCTCAGCCTTATTATGTCCCCTCGAGACAATAAAGTTCTCCAAGTCCCCAGTGTCCCCCTTTGCCCTCCCTATAGCCTCACCATGCTCCCTGTCCCCCACACTGTCCCCCAGTCTCCTTATGGCCCTTTCTTGCACCTCCTGTGTGCCTCTAGTCACACAGCACCCCCATGCCTCCCTGTGCCTCATGCCTGCAGGGGCTCTCCATGTCCCCTCTCCATGTGTCCCCACAAACCCAGCTAGACCCACCTTGCTGGCCCGGTCATAGCTGTCATGCAGCTGTAGGTGTTGGCCCACCTTGCTGCTCAGGTCCACCCACTTGCCCTTGAACCACTTGACGATTGGTGGTTTCAGGAGACTAGCCCCAGCCACCCGGGCTGAGAAGGTGATGCTGCCACCTACAGGAGAGAGGTGACAGGCTGGGCTTGGGGGTACCCTACTAGTGGCCTTCCTTCCCACTCCACTCTGGGGCACAGCACAGCCTGTACTCACCCACAGTAACTTCGCCATCCTGTGGCCGCATCACAAAGAGGCCAATGGGGTCCTCGGGGGTTCCAGGACACCCAGTCACAGAGTTGCTGTAGTCTGCTGAGCTTGACCCTGTGGGCAGAGAGGCCTTGGAGACATACCTGGGACAGCCCCTGTCCTCCCTGCCTAACCCTTCTTACCTTTAGGACCTGGGACACTTCCTTCCAGCTCAGTGGCTGAGTCCAGAGCTTCTCCCGGGGTTCCAGTGGTCTTGGCAGGGCCAGGGGCTGGGGCTAGGGCTGGGGCTGGGGCTGGCATAGGCTCTGCCTTTTCTGGAAGGGATCAGGTGGGAGTTGTGGTGCTGCCTCTAACCAAAGACACTCACCCTGTCTCTCCTGAACATCAGCCCCAGGAACCCACTGCCTGGGAGGAAACTCTGGTAGCCATGTCTGTCCTTCCTCTGCCAGGCCAGACAGGCAGTGGGTTCTTCAGAGGCAGCCTGGGCTTAGCTGGGGGCCAGCCTGCATCTCACTTTCTTCTCAATGTCACGGGCCACCTGTGCCCATGTCCTGGTGTGTCTGACCCAAATAGCTCTGGGTCCATCCCTGCTCTGCTCCTCCAGGCCCTGGCCTCAGCCAGCCACCTAGGCTAGGCTAGGCTCCTCCTCAGCCACACCCCACCAGGGCTCCCCCACCTCCGCCAGCACACATAGCCTACCAAGCTGCCTCTCTGTTGGGAGTCATCACCTCCCCCTGGGGAGATCTCCAGTGGGAAGGTAGAGTTGTGCCTTGTTCATCTTTGAATTTTCCCACCGGCACAATGGCTGGAACAAGCCAGGGAGGTGCATGGGGGCCTTCAAAGAGGTCATGTACAGGGCAGTGCCCATAGCTCAGTTGTTAAGGGCGCCAGCCACATACACCAAAGCTGGCAGGTTCGAACCTGGCCTGGGCCAGCTAAACAATGACAACTACAACAAAAAATAGCCAGGCCTTGTGGCGGATACCTATAGTCCCTGCCACTTGGGAGGCTGAGGCAAGAGAATTGCTTAAGCCCAAGAGTTTGTGGTTGTGAGACTCTGTCTCTGGAAAAAAAAAAGTCATGTACAAAAAGGAGGAGGTGGTTTGGCACCTGTAGCTTAGTGGTTACAGCTCCAGCCACATACACAGGTTTGAACCCGGCCTGGGCCTGCTGAACAACAGTGACAACTACAACAAAAAAAGAGATGGGTATTGTGGCAGGCGCCTGTAGTCGCAGCTACTTGGGTGGCTGAGGCTAAAGAATTGCTTAAGCCAAAGAGTTTGAGGTTGCTGTGAGCTGTGACACCACAGCACTCTTGGCGACATAGTTAGACTCTGTCTCAAAACAACAACAACAACAAAAGGAGGCTACTTCAGGCAAGGGCATAGCCAACACAAGGGCAAGAAAGTGTGAAAGCACCTCCCATGTCCTGGGCAGATGGAGAGGTGGCTGGGCTGCCTTTTCCTCCATAATCCCACACTTCAGGGAGGGATGACCAAGATCTTACCTGCCTCTATGACCCTGAGGTCAAACTTGACCTTGGAGGAGCCTGCAATGACTGCATAGGACCCCTGGTCGGCAAGGCCCACATCCCGCACTGTCAGCGTGTGCTGTGTGCCCTCAGCTGCCAGGCCGTACTTGTCACTGGCTCCAATGTCATTGCTGCCCCGCTGCCAGCGCACCTTCACTCCTGCTCGCTCTGTCTGGGCCTCAAACACAGCAGAGCTACCTGCGACCACCTCCATGGACCGGGGCTTCTTACTGAAAGCTGAGACTGGAGGGCCAGATGGAGGCTGCAGCGACTCCTGGCTGGACCGTGCACACCCTCCTCCTTTTCAGCCTCTTTTTATTAAATACTGTGATAAGCACTTTCTATGAATCATCTCTTGTAATACTCCCAGCTCTATGAGGTGGTGCGATTATTATGTCCATTTCTCAGAAGAGGTCACCAAGGCTTAGAGAGGTTAAGTGACTTTCTGAGGTCACACAGCCAGTAGATGGGAGAGCCATTGCTGTGGTCCTAACCTCTTCTCAAGACTTTTGTTAGGTGTGCTCCATAGATATTCCACCCTCCCTGCCTGGGGCACCTATGATGAGCCCAACCTCCCTGCCCCCACTGTGGAGGCCCTTGGCAGGAGGCAGGTACTCTGCCTACTTGGAATGTGGCTAAATTTGTTCAAGGGCCTCAGGCTGAGAATGAGCAATTGAGATAAAGCTGGGAGGGGGTTGGGGGATGGCTCTGGAGCTCTGCCCTGGACAACCTTGGTAAGGACATAGCCCAGGACCAGAACCCAGGGCTGTGATTTTTCTCTGCTGGGGCTCAGGGTCCTACTGACTGTTCCCTCCCAGAGAAGAGGGGCTATGTCACCCTCAACCTGGGGGGCCACATGCCAGAGGCTTACAAAACAGATGATGTTCTACAACTGGAAGAACCTCCCTCCAACCCCCTCCACCACCTTGCCCTGTGCAGATGGGGATACTAACACCCAGAGCGGGTAAGGACTTGCCCAAGGGCACTCAGTGAGCTTGGCTCAAGTCTAGAGTAATCTCAGGCTCCTGTCTGCAATGAATCTTGCTGCAGGAGAAGGGATGGGGGTAGGGAAGGGGTCCTTGTGTTCTAATGGGATGATGGCCCTGGGCACTTCCTGCCTTGGCTCTATCCCCTCTCTGTGACCCTTGACCTTGAGTTACCCTCACTCTCATTAGAGTGGGAAAAAGAAGTGAAAATTTAAAAAGGACCTGGTAGGATCCCTATCTTGAGGCTCAGAGGCCTCATCCTTGCCTGTCCCCTCAAGAATTCCTTCCTAGCCCTCCCCCCAATTATAGATACCCCCAACCCCCACTCAGACCCAACCACAGGCCTGGAGCTACCTGGCTTCTTCCCTGGCTCAGGCATCTTGAGAGAGGTCACACCAGGCACCAAGCAGACACCAGCCACCCAAAGAGGGACTAAGCGGGGTCCTGTTTGTCCCACTATATATGGGGACCTCCCCCCTTCCCAGGGTCTGCTTATCTGCCTCCTGCCCAGCCACCTGCTAAATATAGACAAATTCCAGAGAGCTGAAGTCTCTCCAGGGAGAAGGTAGGGCCTCATTGTCCCCAACTGTTTCTTGTCCCCATCCCCCCAGCTTGCCTCCCCATCCCCCCAGCTTGCCTTCCCAACCCTTGGTGAACATCACGGTTCCCCCAAGTCCTGCCTAGATGTCTGTCTGGTAGCAAACTGTGTGGTGTGAGTGTGCTAGGCCCACAGCCCTAAGGCTACCAGATGGAGAGCACCCTGCGAGCGTTGTGGGCAATGGTTGTGCCCACAGACCCTGGGGCCCGGCTGCCCCTGAGTCCTGGCAGGGCCATTCTCTTAATCTTGCAGCACCTTGGTTTCCTCCTCTATGAAGTGGGGCTGGTGAGAGTAGCACCTACTGCATAGGATTGTTCCATGTGTAGAGTGGGTTTATAAGTAAAATGCTTAGGGCAGTGTCTGGCACGTAGAAAATGCTGAATCAATGTTTGCTCTTATTACCTGGCCCATGTCATCACAGCTCCTGGGCCTGGAACTGACCTCAAGGTGTAGAATCCTGGGTGGGCTTAGTCCAGAGCCAAGTGGGGAGGAGGCTATTTTGGGGACTGGTGTCACCCAAATGGAAGGGCTAAATGAGCCTGCAGGTGAGGGCATGAAGGCAAATCTGTAAATATACCCAAAGAGGAATATAGACGCAGAATTGGCTCTTGTCAAAGTAACAAGGATCAACACAAAGATTAATGCCAGAATGTTCTGAATCCTCTTGTCACTCTCTCCTCCAATCCCTTGTGACCTCTTGCCTGCCCCCTATGACCCCTAGTCACAACAGTTGGTTAAGGCACCAGTCACATACACAGAGGCTGGCGGGTTCAAACCCAGCCCAGGCCAGCTAAACAACGATAACAACTGCAACAGAAAAATAGCTAGGTGTTGTGGCAGGTGCCTATAGACCCAGCTGCTTGGGAGGCTGAGGCAGGAGAATCGCTTAAGCCCAAGAGTTTGAGGTTGCAGTGAGCTTTGACACGACAGCACTTTACCCAGGGCAACATAGTGAGACTCTGTTTCAAACAAAAATAGAAAGAAAGAAACAAATTATATGTGACTCCCTCCAAGCAACACTTAGTATCAGGAAAGGTTATTTATCTCCCTCTTTTCTGGGAGAAGGGAGAAATTCTGCACTCAAGTCCTTGCAGGAGGTTAAAACTTACCATCCCTTTAAACACCGAAATTCATTCTTTTCTTCCATTTTAACCACATTTAAATCATGTCACCTGCTTCTGAGGCTTCTTTAAGAAAAGCCACTGAGGCTCGGCACCTATAGCTCAACCAGCTAAGGCGCCAGCCACGTACACCTAAGGTGGCAGGTTCAAATCCCCAGCCTGGACTCGCCAAACAACAATGACGGCTGCAACCAAAAAATAGCCGGGGCTCGGCGCCTATAGCTCAACCGGCTAAGGCGCCAGCCACATACACCTAAGGTGGCGGGTTCAAATCCCCAGCCCGGACCCACCAAACAACAAGGACGGCTGCAACCAAAAAAAAAAAAAAAAATAGCCGGGCGTTGTGGTGGGTACCTATAGTCCCAGCTACTTAGGAGGCTGAGGCAAGAGAATTGCCTAAGCCCAAGAGTTTGAGGTTGCTGTGAGCTGTGACTCTACAGCACTCTACCAAGGGTGATGTAATGAGACTCTGTCTCAAAAAAAGAAAAAGGAAAAGGAAACCGTGACAAGTGAT